>APFE030836135.1:136205-184703 GCA_000404065.3 Pinus taeda | reverse complement strand
CTTCTAATTATAACATTTTTGGACTTAAATGGAATAAGTCTATATGCTTTGACATCTTCAGAATATGCAACAAAGATACATTTTTCACTCTTTGGTTCTAAAGCTTTACGTTTTTCATCTGCAATATGGGCCCATGCTTCACTTCCAAAAACACGAAAGTGACTCACATCTGGTTTAATAGAGCTCCATGCTTCTTCTGGAGTGATGTTCTTTAAAGCTTTAGTAGGAGTGCGATTTAGTATGTAATTTGCACAGTTAATTGCTTCTGCCCAATATTTAAGACTAAGTTCTTTAGATTGAAGCATACAATTAGCCATTTCCTTTAAGGTGCGATTCTTCCTTTCAACTACACCATTTTGTTGTGGAGTATATGGAAGAGTATGTTGCATTTGGATTCCATGCTCAGTGCAAAAGTTGATGAAGTCGTTTTTAACATATTCTCTGCCATTATCTGATCTTAGCTTAAGAATTTGATGTCCAGATTGTTTTTCAACAAAGGCCTTAAAGGCCAAGAATTTGTTAAATACTTCACTCTTGAGTTTTAAGAAATATACCCAAGTGCGTCTGGAGAAATCATCAATGAAAGTTAAGAAATATTTGTAGCCAGAGAAGGAAACAACTGAAAGTGGACCACATAAATCACTATGCACAAGCTGTAGAGGGGCCGAGGCGTGCCAAGAGGCACGTTTTTCAAAACTGTCCAGATGATGTTTTCCGAGTACACATCCGGAACAAACACCATCTCTGCAAGATACCATGGGAAGACCTGTAACCATATTTTCTTTACATAGGTTCTGAAGAGAGCGATAGTTTAAGTGACTAAATCGCTCATGCCAAAGTTTGCTCACTTCATCATTAGGAGAAAAAAATACTGAGGGAAGATTTGCTGACGCAAAGTTGTGAAACTTATACAACCTTGTGGAATCATCAGCAATGCAAGTAGCTAAAATCTGTCTAGGATCCTTTAGGTCCTTGATTACAGCATCGGGAGGTGAAAATTCATCGATTTTACCTTCACCTAAATGAGTTATCTGATAAACAGATAGAAGGTTGGAGGATAAGGTTGGAACACATAATACATCATTAAATTGACTATTGTCTATATGAACAGTTCCAGGAGTCCCTACAACACTAAGAGATCTATTATCACCAGCATATATATTTTTGGTGTTACAATCATTTAAAGAAGAAAACATGGCTTTATTTTTGGCCATGTCATAAGAAGCTCCAAAATCAATGAGCCATTCATGAGAATGAGAGGAAGAAGAGACATTTAATTCATAGCCAGACCGAGATGCTTGACAACCACATGTGAAAAGTGCCATTCCTGAACATGAGTTTGAAGAGTGCTCCAAATTGATGTTATTCTTCTTCATTGCTGCTTCCAAGGCCTCCATCTTCTTAAAGCATTTAGATTCTAAGTGGCCATCTCGATTACAAAAGTTGCAATGTTTATCCGTCTTCTTGCCTTTGTTTTTATTTGCCTTATCATTCTGGTGAAATGATTTTTCATTTTGAGGCTGAAATTGCTTTAGGACCCTTGTTTGGTTTAGGACCATTCTTTTTAGGATATGACTTCTTAGGATTCTTTGAGTTTGGTTGCTGCTGGGCGATTAACGCTTTCTTAGAAGAGTTTCCAAGATTAAGAAGACCAAGGTGTAAGAGTTTTTCTTGTGCTCCTATTAAAGAATCACAAAAATCATCAAAGGAAGGGGGCTTGTAGTGATGTCCTTGAGAAATGAAGGCTTCTATTGTAGAATGGAAGGTGGAAACAAACACAGAGTAGGCTGGTCCCAACTTAGTAAGAATGCAATAGATAAGGGCACTGTCTTCTTTCTTAACTTTAACACCTTCCAAGAGAAGTCTAATGGTCTTGAACTTGGACAAGAAATCTTCAATGCAAGAAAAATCATTGGGGTTTAATGTAAGCAACTCATTTTCAAGCTGATGGGCTCTAAGTTCATTTTTTATTCCAAAAATTTTAGTAAGCTGCTCCATTGCTTTATCAGGAGTATCAAGTTCAGCAATATGGAATCTAAGATCGGGAGAGATAGACATCCCTATCAACCCACGTGCTTGATCTTGCCTATTTTCCCATTTGGCTGCTTTCTCTTCATCTTTTGGCTTGGTTTCTTGGCCTGTGGTTATTTAGTAAAGACCTTTACTTCTAAGTAAATCCATAATGTAGGACCACCATTGGAAGTAGTTGGTGCTGTCAAGGATAACTTCGCATGAACTTTCCATTTTGATAGAAACTGAAGCTATATATGCTGAAACTAAATGTTCCAATGGAAAGAGCTCGAAAAATTAGGCCGGTTAAAAAAAACAGTTCTGAAAACAACTTCCGGATGAAGAAGTTATGACCTTTTTAAAAAAGTTGATGAAGGTGCCGGTAAAGTGTGAGAATGTGAGGAAATGAAAAAAAACGCTCCTTTTTCAACAAAAAGGATATTTGAACCCAAGACCTCTACTCTCTTAAATTAGCTTTGAACCAAGTAAGCTATACAAAAGGATACAGAG
Organism: Pinus taeda; assembly: GCA_000404065.3. Classification (NCBI taxonomy): domain Eukaryota; kingdom Viridiplantae; phylum Streptophyta; class Pinopsida; order Pinales; family Pinaceae; genus Pinus; species Pinus taeda. Next base: position 182,183 of record APFE030836135.1, on the reverse strand, counting down.
AGAGAGAGGGAGAGGGGGGGGGGCTTTTTTTTCTTTTAGTCACAGCTGCTTTGGATTGTGTGCTTGCTTGAGAAAGCTCTTTTTCTCCCTACAAAACAAAAACACAAAACCTAACACGGAGATGCAAAAGAAACAAGCCTTATGGCTTAAAGTTAGCTTTACCCGGAAACTAAATATTTTCCTCAATGTTTATGATTTTTTGAGATCACACTAAGTTGCAGGGAAAAGAGCATACGCATGAGAAAAATTCTTCCTTTCTATTTCTGATTTGCCCAGATCGCACAGAGTCGCAGGGAAAAGAGCATACGCAGAAATGAAAGGTATAGATCCGGTAAAAAAAATAGCTAAATACACCGAAACTGAAATAAACAGAGAGATAATAACAGTCAACTGCAAATAAACATTGTATACCTCCAGATCTAAAAAATGACGCAGCTAGGGCTACCAGAAACCTTTTCGCGTGAAATGAAAGGGGTTCCTCACTGGAACAGATGATCCCAACACAACAGAGCAGTCCTCTCAGCCTGAAAGCAGTCAGAAACAATATATCTAGGAGATGGTAGTCGCATGCAGTTCTACCGGCTTCAGATTTGGATCAACAACAGACGCGGCCCTCAAATAGCTCCGATACCATGTAGGAATTTACAGGGTAAGTTCCTCAGACAGAACACCAAAAGGACACTGCTCACAAATAGATCACAGATCAATACACCAGTATTTTGACATGGTTAAAACCCTCAGAGAGGGAAACAGTCCACGGCCTGTGCCAACGTGGTGGCTACTACAGGCAATTTATTAATAAAAGAATGAAAATTTACATAAGCTTCTCTCATTCACGGTTAACCTACAAATGACCCTCCATGCACTTTAAATAGAATTCATGGACCAATCGAGTGTCAAGCCACAGATCAAGTGTCGGTAATACCGAGGAGAGAATGAACCGTCAGATCACTACATATCGTGACCGTCAGATTGTAAGTTACAAATGTACTTGTTAAAGAAACACACTTTACCTAACTCTATACTAGACCAAGTTATACTTAACTATTCCTATGTGTCGGAATATCCTAACACCCTAGACCTAATGAGACCTAAAACCTTGAAAAATGACTTTTGCAAGTGTAAAGATAGAAAATGACTGTAAATGACCTAAATTTATGAAAATAGGCCAGCAGGTAAAGATCATGAGGGAAAATTTATAATATGCCACTACCATCAAATGATCCATGACCCTAATGGAATGCAGCTGATCAGATGAGACACCTAAGAATGCATGCAACAAGAGAATTTTGATCACTGATAGAGGGATGAAGATACCGACACTAACACTATATGAAGTTTATCAAAGGCTATGCCTAGGTCATTGCACCTATGGAGAATTTGCTAAAAAAGAATGTCACGTTCTGCTAGAATGAGGACTATCATAAAATCTTAGATGTATTGAAAGGAAAAATGGTCATCACACTGAATTTAGTTTTCCTGAATTGGAAGAAGGACTTTCATGTACATGTAGACACGCCATATATAGCATTGGGAGCAGTACTAACACAGGCCGACGAAGGAGAATTGGACCATCCAATAGCATTCACAAGCAGGAGGTTATCTAAGGCTGAGAAAAACTATTCCACCACTGAGCGCAAAGGATTACCCATTGTATATGCGCTCCAGAAGTTTAGAAACTATTTGCTAGGTGGACAATTTAAGATGTATACAGATCATTTTGTGTTGAAATACCTGGTCAATAAGCCTATGTTGTGGGGGAGAATTTGTAGGTGGTTTTTATTGTTCTAGGAGTATGATTTTTAACTTATTGTGAAGCCTAGATAACTGAGCACGGGACCAAACCATCTGTCGCGCATCGAAACGGGGGAAGAGCACTCTAATTTGGAAGAACGATTGCCTGACGCATAGCTATCTGAAGTGTGTGTCGCGGATGGTCACTTTGAAGACATCATACACTTCCTAACGACAGGAAATGCTCGAGAAGGCTACACCACCAGCGGAAAAAGGAGTTAGTGGTATGCGTGGCAGACTTTTCTATCATTGTTGGACATCTGTACAAAATGTGCTCTGATGAAGTATTACGACGATATGTAACAGAGTCTAAAAGGAGGAATATCCTCACAGACACTCATGAGGGCGCTGCGGGAGGGCATTACATAGGAAGGGTGACCACATAGAAGATTCTACGCGTAGGGTTGTGGTGGCCTACCCTCCATCAGGATTCAAAAGCTTACTACAAGGAGTGTGATGTGTGTCAAAGGACTATTAGGCCATTGCGGAGAGATGAGCTACCTCTGAACCCACAAATGATGCTACAACCTTTCAAGAAATGGGCGATAGTTTTTGTGGGACCCATTCAGCCCCAAGGGAAGAAGACGGGAGCATGGTACATTATCACTGTGACTGAGTATTTAACTCGATGGGTGGAGGCACAGCCTATGAAGGATTACATAGGCACGACCACTGTGAAGTTTCTCTTTCAGTATGTACTTACGTGATTTAGGTGTCCAAATATTTTGATGAGTGATCGTGGTACACACTTTCTGAATGAAACAATCAGCGCATTGATAGAGGAATTTTAGGTATATCACCAAAAAAGCATGCCTTATCACCCACAGGATAACAAGACGGTGGAAGAATTCAATAAGGTACTAGAGAACACACTGACCAAGGTTTGCAACACTCAGCGAAGTGATTGGAACTTGCCATACTTGCCGTACTATGGGCCTATCGAACGACATGCAAAAAGTTGATTGGACAGGCACCCTTTAGGCTCATATATGGTGTTGAACTAGTGATGCCCATGGAATACATTGTGCCTAGTCTATGCATAGCAGAACTCATGGGTATGAAAGATCATGGAGCCCCTGAAAGAGAGACTCGTGCAACTTTCTGAGCTTGAGGAAGAAATATTTCTAGATGGATTTCACCAACAGGTCCAATAGAAGCACGAAAATGCATGGCATGATTGACACATTAAGTTGCGCACCTTTAAGGTAAACGATCTGGTTTTGTTATATGATAGCAAGTTTGATAAATTTCCAAGGAAATGCAGAATGCACTGGCTAGGGCACTATGTCATTAAGGAGATTATTGACGATGGAGTAGTTCAGTTGGTTAAAGTGAATGGAGATCCCTTCCCAAGAAAGGTGAATGGTAGCCGATTGAAGCCATACACTGGTGATCTGGCCAGGTGACTATATGAGGGTAGCATAGTCACTCCAGGTAGTTGAAAAGAGGCACGGGACTATAAGCTACACTGCCTAGGTTTGGGAACTGTGCGATTGGAGGATTGTGTGAAATGAGGAAATGTCACAGGGTTTGTGACAATGCGAAGAGAGCGAGCAGGCCCTCTGGAGGCCATGAAGGAGAAATTCAAGCTCATGAAGAAGTTTCATGGTTATGCCATCTCGAGTATCTGCGACCCTGCAATCAAGGTGGCCACACAGATCTTGGCGGGAAAAGTTATGAGGAAGTGTCACACAGATGAAGTATCGACACCAGTCGTTGCTCTAGTGGCCCAATGTGCAGAAGGAGTCCAGTTTAATTGGGCACACTATCTATGCGGTGAGCTCCTTGTGAACTACCATGAGGCATAGGAGCTCAGCGAGGCCTTCCACTGTGCATGGCTCTTGTTGTCCATTTTGTTGGTAGCCTGGGAGCTACGGGAAGACATTGAAATCCCATCGGTCATGTCGGACCTACCAGAAGAAGTGAAGTACGCTTTTCTGTGGGTGACCAAGGATGCTCAACATGTTAAGGATAGCAAGATATTTTGGATCCTGATGGAAATGAACATATGCATGGCAATTAATCGCAAACTGTGATTGTCACCCACCACAAAAACGAAGTTGATAGGCCCGCTATCAGTGCCCTCAAGGGAGTTGGATTGAACTTGGCAGCGCTTCCTAGCGAGGCAGTCCACCTACTACAGGATGGAGTGATTGCGGAGCTGAGGGCTCATGAACAGTACGCTGTGCAAGTAATCAGTGAACAACAGATCAATATGTGTAGCTGGCCCTACAACGAGACTCTTCCATCGTCGTCGTGACTGAGGTAATCGATTGAAACAAGCGCATAGTTCAGGTCGTGGAGGAGGCATGCTGAATGATCCTGGAGTTGGCCATTCCTGAGGGAGAACCGGTCGAGGTGCATGTTTACAAGCTTGCTACAGGGGTGCAGGATGCTCACACAAAGTTGGCTAACGTTTAGCTGGAGCTAAACCTACAGATTGCAGATTTACAATTGAAGGCCCAGCCTTCAACTTCGCCGAAAGTAAAGGAGTAGTGCGCAACCATTGTCACAGAGATGATGGTGGTGGTAGACAGTGCAGTAGCAGACTGCACACAGCTTTTTGAACAGTTGTTTAAGGTCCTGACGAGCCTGCAGGAGTATCCTAATGTACAACGACAGGAGATAAAGGTGTGAGAACTGAAGCAATGCTATGACAAAGTAAAAGGTATAGCGCGCATCGTCGCTCTCACACAGAGAGTGGTGAAGCTACAAGAAGCCAAAAAATTGAAGGAACAGGTCAATGCAGCATAGCACAAGGAGGCAGTGGTGAAGGCGTGCTTGAAGCCCTATTTGGATGAAGCTTATTTGTTCACGACCTCCATTAAAGGCAAGCTTGCTAATCTGCAAGCGACTCAACAGAAGCTTCAAGCTGACAGTTCAGAACTAGCGACAGAGCAATTAGTTGAAGAAGTGAAGTAGGTGGCCGCACAGTGCACCACCAAGGTTGGTGTCATACAGGATGAGCTAGGAGGTCTTTGTGCCAAGATCTCCATGCCCACAAAGTGACTCGAGGGTGAGTCACCATGTTTATGTTGGGGGCCTTTTGGGAACATATTCCCCCCAAGAATAGTTTTGGGACTAAAAGCCCATGTTTTGGGATAATTTTGTAATAAAGTTGTAAAGTATCCACATTTTTTGGTTATGGAGTGCGAAGGTGTCAAGAGTCATAAAGGGTTGTCCGCCCTTATTTTTGTAATTGTAAAGTCAGTTGTAAATATCTAGCCATAGTCCACAGACCATGGGATTGTATAAAAAGGAGCTAAATAAGTAAGCTCTAAGTAGTGAAGAGTTAAGTGAAGCAAGGAATAAAGTAGCCTAAGTGTTCTTAGGTCTTAGTGTAGGTAGAGGCTCTACAGCTGAGTGAGCAGAGGCCTAGGGTGGAAGTCCGTAGCTGAGTGCGTGAACCCCTCTAGCTGTGTGTGCAGGGTGGATAGAGTCTGTATTAAACTAAAAGATATCAATAAAGAGAAGTAGTCTGCAATTAATGTTATTTAGTTCTTGTTAATGCATCTGATTGTATTGTGTTTTAGGTTTAATTTACAATTTTTATGTGATGCGCGAATATATGTGATTGTATTGGTTAATTGAATGCAAGTAAGGATATCAGTTTATGTAACGCTGATTGTGAGTGATTAGTAAGATAAGTAAACACTTAAGATAACTTGGGAACTTATACAATACATTATCAAAGTTGTGCGAAATTACCTGGGCCATGGGTTAAGGCTACATGAAGGTCAATCGTACACCTTTGCAGAAGTACTGAAGGGCGGAATAAAGGGTAGACTAACAAAGCCCTAAGGCTTAGCGACCTATGTAAAAGTAGGGCTAGAGGGTGTAAACCGGCATCAAGACCATCTCAGGGTGCGAAAACTTGGTTCTAGATCCCTCCATACTACTTCGAGTGAGACTTCGGTCCACGCTCCGCAGGTTGATGCTAAAAGGGCCAGTAGTGTAGGGATTTGTTTGGCTAACTAATGTTGAACCTGGGTTAGGGCCCAAAAAGCCAACAAGGTATGTTTAAAAAAAATATAAATAAGAAGAAAAAAAAAGGGAAATATGAACTCCACAAAAACAAATTAGAAAATATGACTTAAAGTGCTGCAAGTTCAAGTGCCACTACTGATAAGTTAGTTCTTTATTGTATTTTCAAATAAGGTTGTGTGAAAATTGTTTTAAATGCTACAATCACTGAAATTTTGTTTTGGTCATACAATTTAATCATGACTGAACACATTAAAATATCTGTCCAATAGGTTAGTGAATGAATATTTACCAAACAATTTAATCTTGGTAAATCAATAGCTAGGTAGAAATGAAGTTGACTGAACACTTTAATCCGAGTCAATGGTGAAATAAGTGATAGGATAAGGTAGATTTTTACAAAACAAAAATGATCTAGGTCTGCTAGTTTAACTGCACCGTACAATGCAAGACGAGAAAATGTTAGCTTAGAAAAGAATGGAAATGCAAAAGGGTAGGTAGAAGCACCATGGTGGTTAGTGGAAAAGCATGAAAGTTTTATTCCAAGGTCAATTTTAAATATGTTTCATGTGCAGAAGAAAAAGGTGAAGGATTAAAGTTTTATTCTAAAAGTAAAATATATCAAATAATATTTGATATATTTTTCCCCTTTTCCTAAGTTTCATTACCCCAAAATTATTCCTCCGCCATCTATTTCATCCACTCCCATCCCCACCATACACTCCGATCATTACCCCCGGTACGCATTAAATATAATTCCTGACCCCACCATACTCCCGGTCATGTCATATTAACATTCTGCCACATCCCCTCATCTGCGCCCACCTCCTAACATCTGACAACCCATAGAGCATTTTGGCCCCCCCTCGCCATATGAAATTGACCATTGGGGAGGGGGGTCCGAAATGGGGAGTATTCGAAACCGTGCCTACTGCTATGTGTTAGCACTACATCATTTCACAACCTCCTCAGCCTAAACCATTAACCACCTCCCCCCTTCCAAAAAGCAATTTATTTACCTCCCGATATTGCTCCTCTATCCGTTGCGCTCCTGCACTTGCCTTCCGCCATGTCATCTACCTATTGACCCCACCAATCACATCCACTCCCTCCAAAATTAAGCCGTTAAACAATTATATGTTTAACCCTTAATCCAATAGATTTGCACCACCATCAATGGGAAAAAAAAAGTGTTATATAATCCTTCCATTCATTCATTCATCGGTTACTAATTTTCACACTGCATTGTCATTATACTATCATAGGTTTGCTAGACCAAACTCCAACATTTTCATTAGGCCAGGGACATTGCTAGCTAACTGAATTGCCTCTGTTTTGTTTGAAAATCCCAAGTCCTCTTTGTTGAAAAGTGTGCAACAAGAAATGATAAAAATAGAAGATGCTAAAAATAGCACTACTATAAATCGTCAGGTTATAAATAACAGTTCAGCCATTGAAGGTCTTAGCAAAAATGGGTGAAAAGTGAAAGTGCTAAAAAATAGCTTTTCTAAAAAATAGCATTTCGGGATCCCTTCTTATTTTAGTTAGTCTGTGGACTAAACGGAGGAAGTAAAATTCGAATTTGATATCAACATCAGTTTGAAAATTAATTAATTAATTCATCTTGAGTTAATTAGTTAAGTAAAATCAAACTTGAAGTCTATGTGAGGACATGCAACAGTTTCTCCATTAATTGAGGAATTCAACCTTCAGTTAAAGAGATAAGGGTTAGTTGTAATATTCAGTTGTAATCAGTTGACTAGTTTAACTTAGTCAAGTCCAGTTAGATTAATTTAACAGTTTGTTAAATTAATGAGAGTTCAGTTAGTTAATGCTTGCATGCATGTAACTACTGTAATTCAGATAACTGAGTATTCACTCATGGATAACTCATGCATGTCAGTTCAGTTAGATACACAGTTGAGATCAGATGGAGGGACAGTGTACTATCAGTTGCTAGGATATTCCTTAGTGAATATTCCTTGCATGCAGAAAGAATATTATTCCTTATGGATTGCGTAGTTGAACCTGAGGTTACAGTGAGTATGATGAGGCCAATTCACACATGTGATATCATTGGACCCCAATCAAAACTACGCAAGGAAATATGAGGCTTGAAGGTCTTGAGGAAGATATATTCTATGTTTATTGAGTCTGTGAGCTGTAGTTTGTGAGCTATACTATTTTGAGTGCAGAGAGAGTAGGATAGCTTGAGAGCTAATTCTTTTTGTAACTTGAACAAGATTTCCACTTGTATGATAATACAGAGTTGGGGTTTTAGGCTGGTGCTTTCCCCAGTGATATATATTCTGTGTTATGGTTGATTACTTCTCATTCTCAGTTATATTTGTTCATGCTTGATGTTTCTCATGTTCAATTAAGCTTCTGCTAAATTGTTGTAGAAGTAGATAAAGTGTTTTGCTTTAGTACATTGCATTGCGAGGTGATATATAGTGGGAATTACTACATGGTATCAGAGAAAAGGTGATCAAGGAAGAATAATATACAAGAAGGAGAAGTACAAAGTTTGGTTTTTGAATATTGAATTGAGTTCTTATCACATCTATTTCACCGATGGCATTCAATGGTTTAAGACTTGAATATGCCCTTGATGGCAGTTTGAATTATATATCCTGGAAGGATTGCATGGAGGAAGTACTAGAAGATAACGGCCTCAAGGACTTCATTGATCAAAAAGTCTAAAAGCCAACTAATGCTACTCAATTTGAAGAATGGAAAAAGTGTGTGGCTAGAGTGAGGAGAATCCTCCCGGAGGGAGTTCTATATCACATTGTCTCGAGCCTCAATGGGAAGAAGACTCCGTTTTCAATGGGGAAAACATTGAAAGATCTTTATTAGAATAGAAACGATTAGAAGAAGCAAGCGCTGAAGGACAAACTTTTAAAGATCAAGTGTGAAAAGGGCGACACAATATCTATGTTCCTGAACAAGCTCACCATCTGCAAGGATGAGCTTGCAAGTGTAGAGGTTGTGATTGATGATGACGGCATGGTGAGTCTAGCATTCCTCAGTCTTCCTAAGAGCTGACATAGCTACCAGGACTTGGTTAATGGAAGAGAGAAATTGCCAAATTAGGAACGACTTTGGTCAAACCTAATGTAGGAGGAGATAAGGCAAAGAACCAAGGATGGATCTTCATCAAAACAAGATGATGAAGAAAATCTAGCTTTAGCGAGTAATGCTAAGAAAGGGAAAGGGAAGGCGTCCCAATCCAAATCTTCTCATGGTGGGAAGAAGGTTGACAAGTGGAAGGTGCGATGATTTCACTGTCATGAAGTGGGACATTATGCTATGAATTGTCCACAGAAGAAATCCAAGAAGGGTTCCTCTAAGGGATCTGATGATGATGCACTAGCTTCACAATTTGATTTTGATTTCTTGCTTATCGCATGCATGGTTTCATCCATGGTGGGATGTGTTTGGTACCTAGACAATGGAGCTTCCTTCCACATGTCAAGTGACAAGAATCTTTCCAGTACATTGGAGGAGAAGGATCTTCAGATGTGGATTGAGATGGGTGATGATGGAAAATATTGTGTCTCAGGTGAAGGTACAGTTGTGTTTCAGAGGGAGCATGGTGCTCCTCTCACCCTATCTGTTGTTAAATATGTACCAGGTTTGAGAAAGAATCTTGTGTTTGTTTCTATGCTAGAAGATAAAGCCTATGATGTAGTCTTTAGTAAAGTAAAAGTGTTCCTGAGGCATATCGGCACCAGACAGACCAACCGAATAGGGATTCGAGTAAAGAATATCTACAATATAGAGGTAGAAGACTGTGTTGTACTGAGTTCCAAAGTAGAGGTGTGCAAAGCCAAGATGTTGGTGAGATATGGCATAGGAGATTGGGCCACTTTCATCATGGGGCCTTGAAGATCATGCAGCAAATTTCTACCGGCTTACCCAAGGGAAAACTGGAGCGAACAGACACTTGCAAAGGATGCACCCTAGGTAAGTATGTGAAAGCTTCCTTTTAGGATCGGGATAGTAGAGCTGGAGAAATCTTGGAGCGAGTTCACTTAGATGTATGTGGACCATTCTCTATAGCCTCCACCACTATTTTCATTGATGATTTTTCTCGTAATGTTGGATCTACTTTATGCAAAATAAGGGTCATAACTTCTTGAGGTTTTGTGAGTTTAAAGCCTCGACAGAGAAAGAATATGGGAAGAAAGTAAAAGCCTTGCATAGTGACAATGGTGGAGAGTATGTTTCCCAGCAGTTTAAAGATTTCTATGCTATAGAAGGAATTAAATGGGAGTTGACGGCACCTCATAACCCACAACACAATGGGTGTTCGAAAGGAAGAACAGATCTATTGTGGGATCAGCTCAAGCAATGTTGCATGACCAAAGCCTACCTCTTCATCTGTGGACTGAGGCATGCAATACAACAGCGTATCTTCAAAACATAAGTCCTCATTGCGTTTTGGGAATGAAGACATCTATAGATGCTTTTTCAGGGAAGCAACCAAATGTGAATCACTTCTATATCTTTGGATCACCAGTTTTCTTTCATGTGACCAAAGATGCTCGGAAGAAGCTAGACCCAACAACTAAGTTGGGGATACTTGTGGAGTACATAGATACACCCCAAAACTATGGTGTGTTTTTGCCTGCTAGTCAAAGTACCATAGTGCGTAGGGATCTGAAGTTCGGCGAGCAGAGAGCCATGCGAGTGTCACTTGAGAGCGAGCTCAAGTTGCATGGCGATGAGGAACTTTTAGTTCCAAAGGAGGAGGATCCTCCTGATGATGTGGATCAACCACATGCAGAGGATCCAGTAGTGGAGACCACCACTCCTGGAGAGTCTTCCAGAGACGGGCGGAAACACTCACGGGAAGTTGATAGATTGATGTAGGATGCGAGAGAGAATTTGGGGTAGCCATCCTCTCAGCATAGACAGAGGAGATATCCCAAGAGATACACTGGCTACATGGCCTTGGTTGGGGAGTGTGTAGAGACCGAACCTTCTTATTTTCAAGGGGAAGTGCAACAACCAATCTGGGCTGATGCAATGGTAGAAAAGTATGATTCTATCATACAGAACAGTGTGTGGGATGTTGTCTAGACCTGCAGAAAAGTCAGTGGTTAGTTCCCGATGGATTTACAAGGTAAAGAAGGAAACTGATGGCAGTGTTGAGAAACACAAGGCAAGGTCTGTTGCCCGAGGTTTATCAAAGGTTGAGGGGATCGACTATGATGAGACCTTTGCTCCTGTAGCAAGGTACTCATCTATCAGATCAATGCTAGCTCTATCAACTTAGATGGATGTGAAGACCATGTTCCTCAATGGGAAGATTGAGGAAGAGGTATACATTGAGTAGCCTAAAGGTTTTTAGACCTTTGATCACAAGTCACATGTCTACTGAGTTAAGAGAGCACTGTATGGGCTAAAGCAAGCACCCCGTGCTTGGTATACCAGGATCGACAACTATTTCACTGGGTTGGGCTTCACCAAGAGTGAAGAAGATGCGAACCTATACCACATTATGGTAGATGGTAAGCCATTGATTATTGTACTTTATGTCGATGATCTGATTTTGACAGGTGATGACCAACTGATACAGTCTTGTAAGGAGGACCTTGAAAGAGAGTTAGAGATGAAGGACATGGGCCTTATGCACTACTTTATAGGCATGGAAGTGTGGCAGAAATATGGGGAAGTATTTGTGTCTCAAGGCAAGTATGGCAATGAGATACTCAGTAACTTTCACATGGATAAGTGCAAGCCCATGCAGACTCCTCTAGCTGGGAACTAGAGGAAAGAGGATGCTACTTCAAGTGAGGTAGTAGCTGCTACTATTTATCAGTAGCTGGTGGGTTCACTTATGTATCTGGTGAACACATGACCCGACTTATGCTTTGCAGTGAACCATCTGAGTCAAGCTATGGTTCAGCCTACCAAGTTGTTTTGGAAGGCAGCGAAGCATGTGCTGAGATATATCAAAGGCACTAGATAGTACAGATTATGGTACAGAAGGACAAAGGGAGTGAAGTTACAAGGCTTCACGGATGTGGATTTGGCAGGTAGTCCATCAGAATAGAAGAGCACTTCTGGAGGAATCTTTAACCTTGGTTCCACCACAGTTTCTTGCTATAGCAGGAAATAGAGATCAGTTGCACTTAGCTCAGCAGAGGCTGAATACATGGCTTCCAATCAGGCAGCATGCGAGGCCATTTAGATGCATAAGATTCTTGTGGGATTGTTTTCTCAGATGATGGATCCTACAGTGATATACTGTGATAATTAGAGTTGCATAAAACTCTCTAAGAATCTAGTGTTTCATGATAGGTCTAAGCATATAGATATCCGTTACCATCATCTACGGGACTGTGTGGTCAAGAGGATCATGATGGTGCAGTATGTTTCGACCAAGGAGCAGGATGCAAATATTTTGACTAAGGCATTGTCAAAATGCAAGTTCGAGTTCCATAGAGACAAGATCGGGGTTGCTGATAATCCCTTTCTTGTTGAGAGGGAGTGTTGAAAAGTGTGCAACAAGAAATGATAAAAATAGAAGATGCTAAAAATAACACTACTATAAATATTCAGGCTATAAATAGCAGTTCGACCATTGGAGGTATTAGCAATAAAGGGTGAAAAGTGAAAGTGCTAAAAAATAGCTTTTCTAAAAAATAGCATTTCGGGATTGCTTCTTATTTTGGTTAATCCCTGGACTAAACATAGGAAGTAAAATTCGAATTTGATATCAACAGTAGTTTGAAAATTAATTAGTTAATTCATCTTGAGTTAATTAGTTAACGAAAATCAAACTTAAAGTATATGTGAGGACATGCGACAGTTTATCCATTAATTGAGGAATTTAACCTTCAGTTAAAGAGATAAGGACGAGTTGTAATATTGAGTTGTAATCAATTGACTTAGTTTAACTTAGTCAACTCCAGTTAGATTAATTTAACAGTTTGTTAAATGAATGAGAGTTCAGTTAGTTAATGCTTGCATGCATGTAACTACTATAATTCAGAAAACTAAGTATTCACTCATGGATAACTCATGCATGTTAGTTCAATCAGAGACCCGGTTGAGATTAGATGGAGGGATAGTGTACTATTAGTTGCTAGGATATTCCTTGGTGAATATTCCTTGCATGTAGAAGGAATATTATTCCTTATGGATTGCACAGTTGGACTTGAGGTTACTGTGAGTGTGATGAGGCCAATTCACACATGTGATATCATTGGACCCCAATCAAAACTGAATCAAAACTGTGCAAGAAAATAGGATGCTTGGGGCTTGAGGAAGATATATTCTATGTCTATTGAGTCTGTGAGTTGTATTGTTTTGAGTGCAGAGAGAGCAGGATAGCTTGAGAGCTGATTCTTTTTATAACTTGAACAAGATTTCCACTTGTATGATAATACATAGTTGGGGTTTTAGGCTTGTGCTTTTCCTAGTGATATATCTTCTGTGTTATGCTTGATTACTTCTCATTCTCAGTTATATTTATTCATGCTTGATGTTGCTCATGTTCAATTAAGCTTCCGCTAAATTGTTGTAGAAGTAGATCAAGTTTTTTGCTTTAGTACACTGCATTACTAGGTGATCTATAGTGGGAATTGCTACACTCTTTGTGTACTGTAAACCTGTAATTCAAATTTCACCAAAGTCTTGAAGCCTTATCCGATCATGCCTCCAAAATTCAAGGGACCAAAAGAACTTGTCATTCATCTAATCCACCCCCCCTTTGATTCTCACCACATCCCTTTGGCAGATAAAGATTATAAGATCCATGAAAATCTCTGTGAATTTGACCTTTTTGAGATGTATTGTTGGCTCGAGGACAAATATATAGATAAATCCGATGACATTCGACTATGGGAATCCAATTTCCCCACTATATTTTTCCACGTAACCACAACACCCCTAAATTTGTTAGGAAGTTTCATGCATGTTATTTTCCAAGTCAAAGATCCATCACTGCTACCACTAGAGAAATTTTGTTCACTATCATTCCTCAAGCTATAAACTAGATGATGCAAGCCCCTACAGTAGATAATGCTATTCCCTTTTCCCATGAGGCACTTGTTGAATTGTATCAGAACTTGGAATTTGCTAGAAGAGCCAAAACCCTTGAACTATTAATGACTAAAGATGCCCCATTACCTAGGAAATATTCTTCCTATCCATCCTCTATTTTCTCTGAGAGAGACAAGAAAATTATCACAGTCATCTCTTACCTCCTTGGATATTACTTAGATCAATGGGTAGATGAGGCAATTATAGGATTCCTTTCTATTTTCTCTACAGATTCCAAGCCTTCCATCATGTTTAACTTTAGCCAATTTCTCGCAGATTTTATTCATGAGAATTTTATCAAATTCCATACTGAGTAGGTATTCAAGTATGCTTCTGTGTTAGTTTATATGTTCTTATATTTTTAGGGAGACAACATCAAGCTTTCCTTACAAAAGCTGGGTGAAGAAGGAAATCAACAATCAATCATCTTCTGGACTACACTGCTGATGAAGGAACAAAAGGAATACTCTTACAAACATTTCATAGAGATGCTTGTACATACAACACTGAGTCTCTTAAGTAGCAAGATAAATCCAAGGATCAATGAAGAAATTAAGAAAATTTTGCAGTTATCAGACCAAGTCCAGACAGTGGATTGGTATGGCTATCAGAATTATACAAAACTAAGGATATTTGGGTGTGATCTTACCCCTTACAAGCTACCAAAATTCCTCCCAATGACGATTTGTTCTCTAGGGTACATAAGGAAAATGCTCAACATGGATGAGATCCACTTTATAGCTGCCATGTAGAAATCCCAATTCAAGATCAAGACACAAATAAGGCCTTTCATTTGCAACAACAAGGCAGCAAGGGAAGAATCATATAAACTACTGAAGGGGATGCAGTTCAGCCTTAGTTTCACTTGGTCATATGATCCATTAAGAGTCATCTCTAAGTTAATGGTAGAGAATAAATCTACTGCTTATTTCCATTCAGCCAGAACAGAGATAGAAAAGTATAAAAACTAGCTAGAATGCACTAAGATCACCCTACAAGAGGCTGAGGAGCAGTTGTTGTCATCCTCCACAATACAGACTCCTATTATGCAGGAGAAAACAAAAAACAGAAGTAAGGAAGAAGAGTCACCTTCAGGGACTAAGAGTTTCAGTAAAGGCTTCAAAATCATGTATAGGAAGAAGGCCAAGATCAGTTCAAAACTAAGCCCTAGCAAGGATTCAGAGCAGGAGAACATCATCACCACCAAAGATCCACTTCTTTCCTCATTGATAGGTGAGCACACTACTCTTTCTCCTACTACCTACACAACTTCACAGGATCAATAGAAGGTTATGTAGACTAGCACATCTACTACAGAGGTGGAAGAAAAGAGTATATTTGACATTTTTAAGAAGATAAAAGTGAATAATGAGGCCTTGAGGATCAATACCTACAATCAGTTCTGGAAGTAGACTTCCAGTTCTCAAAGCAAGTTTTTGTCAGCCTTTGATTCAGAGAAAGGTAAAATGCAGATGGAATTTCTCCAAGCATAGGTTCCCAGCCGAAGGCAGCATCAGACTACAAGAAGACATCATTTGAATTTGATGTGAAGGACATACATCGCATTGACCAAATGGATATGCACAATCAGATTGGGCAAACGATTTTTTCCATTGTCACTAAAACTACTATGAGTTTGTCTAAATTGCAGGTTACATTATCCAATGTTCAATCACAATTAAAGATGGGAAAGGTCTCTGCACTTGCGAAAGGCACCATGATCAAAGCTTTGGAGGACTTGGTGATGAAAGTAGGTTATGATCCTACAAACATCAATGTTGTAGAAGAGGTTGTAAGGAAAAGAATTTAGACATAGCAACATTAAGGAAGCAGTTGAAGTTACCAGCCATAGAAGATACTTTGGCCAATGATATCGAAGAAACAGAGACACAAAAGGCAGACATGATGAATCTCATCATGGAGCAGAGTACCCAGTTGAAGCAAATGGAAACAAAGATGGAAAAGATAATCAAAGAAAAGGAGCAAGCTGCCAAAATGGTTGTTTTCCCTTTGGAAGCTCTACCTATTACAACCATTCCTACAACTACATCTTCTACAACAAGAACAAGGGCTGCTATAGATCAGTTAGCAACTATAGTGCAGAACATGTCTCTCTAAACTGAAGAAATCAAGATATTGTAGGCTCAAGTAAACATTCTACAAGATCAAAAGAAAAATACTGAGACTTTTCATGCAGCAGAGCTACAGAGATCTCAAAACCAGGTATAAATATGGAGGAAATCAGCAACTATGTCCTCTATGGGGCACACATTGGCGCAAGTTAAAGAAATTATATGGAATAACATCATTTAAGAAATAGATGAAATCTGGTCATGCATCTAGATTATATTTGAATAGAAATACTTGATGGAGAAAGCTAATCAAAACATTTCCACTATCAATGATGACTTGGGAGAAATGCCTACCACAACCAACCGCATCAGAAAGTTTCTCAATTCCAAAAATAGATATGAGCTGGATGACTTGGGAGTAGATGATAGAATAATAACAATCTTAGAAGTAAATAAAGTTATGATAAAGAAGAAATTGGTTTTGCAGCTGACAGAGAAATGTCACACTTTGGATGTAGCAGTTAACATGTTTTTCACTAGAATATATGCATTGAACAAGAAACATTTGCCTTCTTTATTTGTGATCAATGACAAATTAATGACCAGGGAAGATTACAAGAAGAAGCTTCAAAACATTGCAAATGATATAGCCAAGTCTTCCCACATCAAAGGTGTTGTGACAGGGAGAGCCTTTTATGAAGCTATCAACAACATGAGTCTTATCCAACATGAGATAAAACACATTTTTGCAGTAAAACCCACTTTCTCTCGGTATACTGAGGTAGATGAAATCTATCGCAAGGTAACAAAAATTTCCATTCCAGATGAGGAGTGGTGGGATAAGTTATGTGAATTCCAAGATTAAAAGAACAAGTCATCTTCACTAGCGCAACACTCAAATAATGGCCACTCAGCAACTGTTCTCCTCCAAAGCAATGCCTAGTGTCTAGATCACTTCACTAGATTCATCCCTTTTGATAACATTATTTCATTTCTGTTAGTTTGAAGTCAATAATAGAATGCCACGTCACTGAGCCATTAATTGCAATATTTTTTTAATTCTTTTTTAAATACTTCATTCTGTCGAAGTATTGAGGGTTGGTCCCTGAACATTGTAACTC
Source organism: Pinus taeda (assembly GCA_000404065.3). Taxonomy (NCBI): domain Eukaryota; kingdom Viridiplantae; phylum Streptophyta; class Pinopsida; order Pinales; family Pinaceae; genus Pinus; species Pinus taeda. Next base: position 165,154 of record APFE030836135.1, on the reverse strand, counting down.
TTTCTATCAAGCATTGTCCTTTTTCCATGTTGTTGGATCACCATTAATAAAAAGACTCTTCACAGGATACTTGTGTTACGAAATACTGGCGATTTTTTTCCTATTGTAATTGTGTTTTCATTGTTTTGCTTCTTATGGTATTCATCTGAACTCTAATTCTAAAACATGAGATGTGAAAAATAGGATATATTTTTGAACACCTTATTTGGACTGCGCTTACAATTTGTATCTTTTCTTCTAAAGGTTTGATTGAGAAATTCTTAAATTCTTTTCAATCCATGTTGAAGCACACCTTTTCTCCATTCCATAATTTAATTTAAAAGATCCATTAAATCTAGCTAGCTTGCCCTATGATTACTCTGAACTTTTGGTGCAACATTCCAGTTTTATTTGACTCCATAGCCCAATGGAAAGAAAGTGATTTGATTAGATCAACCAACCAATCAACCAAATTTAAACAAACAACCAAGCATAATCATAACTAGCCTACAATCAACCCAAAAACCAAGTTATATCATAAAGAGAGATCCCTCTTTGAAGATGGCAGGGCTAGATCTCAACATTAAAAGTGGTTCAATTTTGTCCAATGTATTTACTCCCACAACCTCGAAAATACAGAATGATAACAGTAAACACATATTTTTACACATCTGAGCATAATAGAGTGGCCCAAGCCATTGGAAGCTGGACCAAGGAGACGTAGCCCAGGAGGGGTGAAAACCTTTATCATTTTCCTATTGTAATGTGTTTTTGATTATTTTCTATACATGTTTATGTTGTTTTTCAGTCTCTATTTATGTTAAGTTTCTCATACAATTAACATAAAAACTCACCATTTCACTTGCAAAAATTCATGAATCCTTAAGCACAATGAAAGCATTTTGTTTCTAATCTGAGGAGGATCTTAGCACAACAATCCAATATTATAAATAAAGTCATTTTGGTATTAGAGCACTAGGTTTTCTTTGTGAAAGAAGGATTTAACTGTTTTCAAGTTTATGTCATGCTTACAAGGTTAAAACTCAAAAGAGGAGAATGAAAGCTGGTTGGAAGCCCTGAAGTTGGGTCAAGGGGAAGGAGAGAAAGGTCACCACAATCTCCAACACCAGTTCAGCCTTGAGTTGCAATTGAGACTCCAGAGATCATGTTTGATGAAGGGGAACCTACAAACATGACAGAAGATGAGAAGACCTTCATAAAGGATTTCTTTTATATGACAGAGATGGTGAAGGTCCTCTATGAAGATAGGAATACCAGGCTACAGGGGGAAAGTTTCAAAGCTCCCAAAGGAGAAGGTTCTTCATGAGGAGGTAATGGAAATGGAGACAAACCTCCACTCTCTCCACCATATTATTGATATTCTTATTCACAATTGTCTTCATCCCTTTCCACTAACACAAACCTTACTCATACTCATCATCATACTTCAAAAGGAACTAGTAAATCACCTTTTTTAAAACTTGATGTTAAATTTGAGCTGCCCATGTATAATGGTGAAGTAAATGGACAAAAGCTTGATAATTGGATTCATTAGTTGGAGGTCTATTACAGGACTCAAAACCTTCAAGAGGATGACATAAGGATTCAGTTAGCTTCCTTGAGAATGTAGGGTGAAACACTAGTATGGTGGGAATCAAAGACCCAAGAGGATATTAAAAAACACGGTAAGGTCTCAATTTCTTGGATTGATTTCGTTTTTGCAATAAAAACACAATTCTACCCTCTAGCTTATATGTAGAAAGCCATAATGAATTCACATAACTTTAGACAGCTTAAAGGTCAAAATGTGCAAGATTACACCCAAGAATTCATAAAAAGGTCTTTGATGTTAGGTGCAGATTTGAAATCACAAGACACATTGTTGAAGTACATAGGGGGTTTAAATAGTTACCTTAGGCATCCTATCTTAATGTTTAAGCCCAATAATTTAGATTATGTGTGTGTGCAAGCCACTCATCTTGAGGAAAGAGGGGAAAACACCCCAGAAGAAGGTAGTAAAAATCCATTTAAGAGTAAAGGAAAGGAAGAGGATTTCAAAGGGAAGACAAAGAAAAATGTGTCTATCAAAAAAGGAGAGAAAGTTACACACAAACATTATTTTAGGGAGGGTCATGATGAAGCTCATTGTTGGAAGATTCATCCTGAAATGAGACCAAAGAGAAACAACAAAAAGGGAAAACAAAAAACAACTTCAACCACTCCACAGGATTTGGGATTTGATTTAGGTGATGAAACTAAAATAACAGCCATGGAGTTAAAAGGAAAATAATCCATTTCTAGCACTAGTTCTTCAAAATCAAAAAATGAAAATCCAAATGAAAAGAGGAGAATAGAACCTTTTCACATAAGGGTGATCTCATAACACAACAAGATTGATACGCTTTTCGATAGTGGCTCTCAAGCCAATATTATCTTTGAAAACATTGTCAAAAGTTTAAACTTGGAAACCATTCCACATCATAAGCCATATCCACTTGGATGGGTGTGTGACAATATGCAATTGCAAGTTACTAGAAAGTGTAAACTAAAATTCGCCATTATTGAAAATTTCATAGATGAAGTGGAGCTTGATGTTGTGCCATTAGATATTTGTGGCATAGGTTTTGGAAGCCCATACCTTTACAACAGAAAAGCTATCTTCCATAGACATGAAAACAAATATCATTTAATCAAATATGGAGTAGAATATATTGTGAGAGATCATAGCAAGAAAATAAATCTTTTGCTTGTTAATGCAGGGTAAATGAAAAGACTAGTGAATTCAAGCAAGAATTTTGTGCTTCTAATGATAAAACCCAATAATGATGTTGATAATGAAACTTTTAAAGGTTGTAATTCAAATTTGAAATCTGAATTGGTTGACGTAGTTAACCAATATGATGAGATGTTTTAGGAACCAAAGGGATTACCTCCCAAGAGAGGAATCCAACATGAGATACAGTTGCAACAAGTTTGTCCTCTTCCTAACATTGGCATGTACAGGATGTCAGTAATGGAAAGTGTAGAAATTAAGAATAAAATTCAAGAGTTGTTGAATAAAGGGATCAGCAGACCATCTTCCTCGCCGTGTGGTTCACCTATTGTCTTGGTTCCAAGGAAGGATGGAACATGGTGCATGTGTGTGGACTTTTGTGCATTAAACAAAATTACAATAACGAACCATTATCCACTACCTAGAATAGATGATATACTAGATCAATTGAAAGATACAAAGTATTTTACTAAGCTGAACTTAAGAAGTGGCTACCATCAAATTAGAATTGTTGAAGGAGACATTTGGAAGACAACAGTAAAAACAAAACAAGGATTGCTTGAAAGGCTAGCTATGCCTTTTGGTTTATGTAATTCTCCTGATAAATTCATGCGTGTGATGAATGATGTGTTGAGGCCATTTCTTGATGAGTTTGTCATAGTCTACTTAGATGACATCTTAATTTTTAGTAAATCTCGCGATGAACATGTCATGCATGTAAGAAAAGTACTTGATGTATTGAAAAAAGAACAGTTGTATCTTAAAATGTCAAAGTGCGAGTTTGAAAAAACTTATTTAGTTTACTTGGGTCATATTGTTGGAGGAGGTGAGTTGAAAATAGGTCCCTCCAAGGTTTACGTCATTGTGAATTGTCCAAGGTTCGAGACAATTATTGTGTAGTGATTAACTATCCTACATATGATAATAAATTGTATGCATTGGTGCAAAGTGTGAAAAAATGGAAACACTACTTGATGGGTAAGGAAACAATCACTCACAGTGATCATCAACCATTGCAAAACTCGCAATCACAATCAAAGTTGTAGCAATCAAGGCACTTCGAATGGATGGGTTTTCTTCAACAATTCCACTTGGTAACCAGTTATAAGAAAGGTATCTACAATAGTGTTGTTGATAAGCTTTCTAGTCCTATTATTAGTGTAGCTAATTTAGTCAAGCATAATTTTGTTTTACATGAAATCTATATTGAGCAATATGCATTAGATAATGACTTTCAAAATGTTTATGCAAAATTGAGTCAAGGTAACTAAGTAGAGGAATTAGATTATCATTTGCATGATAACTTGTTGTACCATCTTGGCAAGATTTGTATTCCATAGGGAGAAAGAGTTAACATCATAAGAGAGGCACATACTTCTCTTATTGTTGGTCATTTTGGTGCAACTAAGATGGTGGCACATCTACAGAGGTATTTTTATTGGCCTTGCATGCTTGAAAGCATGTCTCGTTTTATTAAAGGATGTTCATTATGTGCAATCAGTAAGCATAGCAATAGGAAGTTAGGATTGTACACACCACTTCCGGTTCCTTCATGGCCGTGGTAGAGTGTTTCTATGGATTTTGTAGGGGTTCTTCAATTGTCAAAAAGAGGTCATCATTATTTGTATGTAGTTGTGGATAGGTTCAACAAAATGTGTATTTTGATGCCATGTAAAAAGCAAGTTACAACTGAACAAATTGCCCAGTTATTCTTTTGTAATGTTTGGGTGCATTTTGGATTGCCCACATCCATTTTAGTGATTGAGATTATCACTTTGTTGGGAAGTTTTGGTCAACCTTGTGGTGATTCATGGACACCAAATTGAAAAAGAGTACAAATTTTCATCCACAAATAGATGGTCAAAAAAAAGTGGCGAAGATAACAATGATACATCATCTTCATGGGTATTGCAGCAAGCATCCTAAGTTGTGGGATGAACATTTTCTTTATATTCAACATGCTTACAACTGAGCCAAGCAATCTTCAACTCAAACTTCACCATTTGAGGCATGCTTGGGATACTTGCCTAAATATCCTTTGGATTTTATTTTTGGAAAAGATGTTTCTATTGAAGGTCATAGTGGCATAGACAAAGCAAGAAAGCTCATTGAACAAATCCAATTAGTACACCAAAAGGTTCAAGAATATCTTGAGAAAATCCAAGGCAAGTACAAAGAAAGGCACGAAAAGCATTGTCAAGATAACAAGTTCCAAGTTGGTGATGAAGTTTGGCTTCACATTAACAAAGAGAGGCTCCAAGGAGAAGGTAAAAATATAAAACCAATTCGATGTGGTCCATTCATTATTTTGGAAAAGATTGGTAATAATGCCTTAAGTTTGGATTTGCCTTCATACATGGAAATTTATGTTGTTGTTAATGTTGAGAAGGTTGTATGAGCCTCCTTTGATTGAAGATAAAGGAGAGAATATTCAAATTCCATCTATTGAAGACTTTCCTCTATAATTCCTTGATGAGCTTAAGCAGGACACTATACTTGACAGAAGAATGAGGATATCAAAAAGGGGAAGTGTCGATTATCTTCGAGTGGGGATCAATGGTATAAATCCTTTAAAATGAAAATGGATAGAGGTTGGAAAGGTGAAGGAACTGTACCCTCACCTCCTGGACAATTGAAGGTGATATTTTGGGGTCCAAAAGGCTTCTAGTGGGGAGGAGTGATCAGGTTCTCAAAATTAGGCTCAAAACTCAAAGTGGAAGAATCTCGATAAAGTTAGCTTCAAATCGAAGTGTTCGTCATCCTAATTCCAATGGTGTGAATGGAACTCAAATTCGAGATCATATGAGGAGGTTAGAGTAAGTCAAAGTTCAAGTTTGATTTGGACATATGGTAGGAGAAGATGACGTGGCAGGACTCTTCAGCGAATGGGGAAGCGCCAAGTGGCAAGCCTCCATTGGCTCCACAATTCATAAATTTCATATTGTAGGCAGGTCGATGTTAAAGAAACGACCCCAAAACAAGTTAGGGTGCGATGTGATAATCAAAATCACAACCGCACATCGCAGAAGGTAAGTACTGCAGAAATCGCCCCTAGCATACCGAATTATGATGCGATAATCAAAATTGCATATCACACAGTGAAGAGTCCCGTATATATGTTAACCCCTGACTATCGATTGCAATTTTATATGGCTCCTAGATGTGATAAGATTATGGGTTCTAGTTGATATTTTCGTCAAGTCTGCCATTTATCACAATCGCATATCGCCCACACCACGTTCACAAACCATAAGACCTGTCGGTTCTTGCTGATTGCAATTTCCGATGGAGTTTTCAGTGTCAATAGCTTATGGCTGCCACGCGGTGAAATTTTCACCCAGTTAGCGCTTTTTGGAGTGAAATTGTAGGATAATGCCGAAAATGGTTCAATTTGTGGAGAAAATATTGGGAAAACTAGGAGAGATCATAACTTCTTCAAGTTTCCACCAAATTGGATGCAAAAAGAGGCTAGATAGCCTTTTTTGGACATTCTGGACTCATTGGAGCAGGGTTCTGGAACATTTGAGCATTCTAAGCACAAGTTTTACACTTTTGAGCATAACAGAGAGGCCCAAGCCATTGGAGGCTGGACCAAGGAGATGTAGCCCAAGAGGGGTGAACTCTTTTATCATGTTCTTGTTGTAATGTGTTTTTGATGATGTTCTACATATGTTTATGTTGTTGTTCAGTCTCTTATTTATGTTAGATTTCTCATAAAATTAACATAAAAACTCATCATTTCACTTGCAAAAATTCATGAATCCTTGAGCACAATGAAAGCATTTTGTTTCTAATCTAAGAAGGATCTTATCACAACATTCTAATATTCTAAATCAGATCAGGAATAGTCCACGAGGATGTGATAATGACAATAGAAATTAAATCACATTCTCAATATAATAGGTACCAAACAAACCAAAATAGTTCAACCACTTTAGCACATATCAAAACAAACATGAATTACAAACATTCACATAACAATCTTACAAATATCCATAATCCATGCATGAAGAACATGTTATCCTTGAAGGATTTTTTTATTAAGTAAGATTTCCAAGACACATGTATACAATGAACATTACTAGCTCTAATAGTGTTGGAGCCACTCCTTGCTCCTTAACAAAACATTTTTGTCTCTCTAATGCCTTGCAGGAGGAGCCAAGGTGAAAAAGTACTTTTATCATACAATGAGGGAGTATATATGACCAAGGGGTGATGCTTCCCCTTCCTTTTGACTCTTTAACTACCCTCATGACTATTTGAGTTCCTATGAATTTTAAACTTACATGAATCTTTATATTCCATGTGTGTCCTTTGGAATTCCACTTTGCAATAAATTTTGAATACCATTTACATGATTCATAATGCAGAAGTGGCATATGAAAACTCATGACATGACATGACACTGCTGACATGGATTTCTTGATGATGTGGCAGTGTCAAGCCATTGTTGCTTCTGTGTGTTGAGTGTCTCCTTGAGAACGCTCTTCTTTTCACCTCCATATGACTTAGTGATAAGGAGTCTTCAATGATATTAAGTCTTGAGTTGCAATCACAAATTGATGTCCCTTTGCTTCCTTGTGATTGATCAACTTGCATGTTTAACTACAAGAGTTTCTTTCAACGTGTTTCCCTCCATCTCTTTCTTCATCATCTCGCCATAGCATGTTAAGGTACCTATATTTGTAAGTCGCTCACGAAATATGACATCAGTCCGATAAACCCCCAGTTTAAGATGGTGCACATTGATCCACTGATTGAGCTAGAAGCAGGTAACAGGTTGGGAAAGAGGCTCATTAACTGCACAATTGTGCAACTAAGGAAGTTAAGGGTGAATCTTGAGCCTTGAGACTATGCAATGTGCATTTCAGGATGGGCTAAGGAAGAAAACTATACAATCTGGGAGCTAAGGATGATAGGTTGAGGGGACATGCACTAGGTCAAACTATTGCGTACTTCTAGAGGAAAAATGAGCCCAGGTGACTGCACAATTTCATAGTTCAAGAGCCCAAGGTTGAGGCTTGATCCTTGAGATTGTACAGTGCATAGTGCAGACCAAAATGAGGGAGAAAATTATGAATTTTTGGGAGCCATTGAGGCAGGCTGAGAGGATGGACACTGATTGAACACACTACAAAGTTCTAAGAGACAAGGGATGCTGGAAAATTGCACAACCGCATAATTTAGAGGATCAAAGAATGGGCTTGAGGATTGTGATTGTGCAGTGCAATGTTAGGGCTAGGCTGAGAGAAAGGATTGCACAATTATGGAGGCCAAGGCCAAAGCTTGAGCACAGAAACTGCGTAGTGTAGCAGTCCAAGGAGGCAGAAACTATGCACTACATAGTGCCAAGGTGCAAGGTCACAACTAGAGGACTGAAACTACATAATGCGTAGTTCATGGAGGCTGGGTGAAGTCAAATTTCTTAGTCAGAAAGCCTTCTTAGAAATGGCTAAGTATAAGACCAGTTAGACTGATGTGAATAGTGATAGGACTTCGACTGTGATCTCACACTTTGAATACTTGATGAAAAAAATAAATAGATCACCTAGGACATGTGAACAATGCATTCCCCCCATGTGACAAATTTATGACTTGTTACGACAAGTGTGACATTTAAGATATACTTTGCGACGACCATGACGACACTTGTGTGACAATGCTTAAAATTTTGTGAATGAGTGCGACAGATGTTTACATAGTTAGAAAAAATCATATACACAAATATAGACCCTTGAAACCATCAAAACAAGATTCTACACATTGTGCGACAACCAATCATGCCAAAATATGACAATTTACACAACTTGTAAAAGGGAGAAAAATACTTCAAGAAAGTTCATGAAATAAGCTTCGGTGTTTGTGACAACAATGTACAAGACCAAGGAAGGATTTGAATTGAGTGTAAGCCAAAATTTTAGAGGGTGTTGTAGTAGTTACAAAACATTCACAGGACTAAACTAGATTACTATGACTAGGCTATTGAGTTCTTGGATGATGATGGGGAGAGGATAATCTTGCAGGGTAAGAAGGAGTCTCCATAAGTGAGAATGGTTACAACTATGCAGGAAAAGTGCAATAATAGGAAATGACGCATATTATTTGCAGTTCATATTTCTAGTGAGAAAGGGAAGGATGTTGAAGATGCTGAAGTCTTGAAGAGGTATATGGTTTTGTAGCAATTTTAGGATGTATTTCCAACAAATATTATAGAGTTACCACATCATAAGGAAGTGGAATTTTCTATTGAGTTGATGCCCAAAGCAACAACAACATCGAAGGCACCGTACGGGATGAGCACTCTAGAATTTGTGGAATTAAAGTTGTAGCTTAATAAAATGTTTGATAAGGGATACATTAGGCCAAGTGTGTCGCCTTGGGGTGCACTGTATTTTTTGTGAAGAAGAAGGATGGTACTCTCAGGTTGTGTATTAATTACAATATTTTGAACAAGGTGATGATCAAGAACAGGCATCCTTTGCTACAAATTCATGATTTGTTTGAAGAGTTTAAGGGAGCATCAATATTATCAAAGATTGAATTGAGATCAAGATATCATCAAGTACACATCAAAGAAGAAGACATCTACAAAACTATATTCCATACCAAGTATGGGTATTATGAGTTTGTTGTGGTTCATTTTTGTTTGACTAATGCTCCAATTACTTTCATGTGTTTGATGAATAGTGTGTTGCACCCTTATCTGGATAAGTTTTTGATAGTATTCATTTATGACATATTGATATATTCGAAGAATGAGGAAGAGCATGCACAATACTTAGAAGCAGTGTTAAAATTGTTGAGAGAGCATCCATTGTATGCCAAGCTTAGTAAGTGTAGTTTCTTTCAGACAAGAAATCATTACTTGGGACATGTTGTTTCCAAGGAAGGTATGGCAATGGACTCAAAAAAAATTAGAGCTATCATGGAATGGGCAACTCCTAAGAATGTGGACGAGGTCAGATCATTCATCAGACTAGCAGGCTATTATGAGCGGTTCATCAAGAAGTTCTCATGGACTTATTATCCTATTACATCTTTGTAGTGAAAAGGAAAGAAGTTTGAATGGACTAAGGAGTGTGAAACTAGTTTTTGAGTAGTTGAAGCAGTTGCTTACAAATTATCTAATATTGAATATTACAGATCCAAAAAAAGAGTTTGTGGTATTATTGTGGTGAAAACACAACCCCCCCATTATTGATTTTCTCAACTCAAATAATGGGGACCCTTTCTATAAAAATTTTAGCTAAACACCTTTTTGGATTTTTATATAATTGATTGCCCTACGCTTTCGTTAATTTTTCATTTTCTTTGGATTCTTGTTTTGATTGCTTTGTTAAAATCGATCTTTTATAAGCTTCCCATTGATGCTTGTTTCACCTCATTTGGTCAACTAGTTTGAAAATGGTACTTCTTTGAAGTCTCATCATTTATGTAGCCCGGGTTAAAAATGCATAAAATGTACAATATTTCATTTTGTAAATAAATTAGTTCAATAACGAATTCATTTTAAATATTAACCCGTAGCGAGTTTTTACTAACATTTTTTCATTTTTAGTTATGCAACCAAATCATTAAGTATCAAGATTTAAGAAATTTACTCCAATTTTCAAATCAATTACTAATCTTAAAAATCCATAATATCCAAGTGGCTATAGTTTAGATAATTTCATAACTAAATTTCATTAAAATAGAATCAAAACAAAACATTAATTTTATATATTAAATCTCAAATTAATTAAATTAATTATTATATAAAATATAATTAATTAAATTAAATTAAAATTTAATATATAAATAAATATATATATATAAAATATAATTAATCGCATCGGGAGTTTGCATCACATCGGGGGTTTTCACTTTATACATCTCTTAAAACCCCAACACCTACCGATTTGCCGATTGTCGATACCCCTTATATCCCCTATCAACGATAAAAAAAAATTCAAAGGGATAATAAATTATGTAATCGGATCGGAGCTATTGCATATGACAAGTGTAAAACTCGCGATAGCCTCCTTCCCGGTCGTCGATATGCGATGGCTTAATAAGGCATGGGGCATTAAAACAAAGGCATAAGTTTTATATTTGTTTGAATTTTCAAATCACTCATACGTATGAGTGAATTGAATACCATATGAGAATAGTGTAGTGTAATAAAAGTTAATATGTAATATTAAGTTTTAGATTAGTTAAATTAATGAATATATAAATCATAATTAATTCAATTAAATTAAAATTTTATTATTTAGATTAATATTAATTAGTTTTTTATTAGATTTTTTTCTATGTTAATGACTAACCTAAGTACCCACAGGGGATTGAACCGGTGACCTATCGCAAGGAGTGCCTTAATAGCGCACCCATTCACCGTCAATCCAAAGCCCCGTAGGCTGTTTTTTATTAGATTTAATTTGTTTATAAATAATTAATTATATATTAGCTAATTAGATTAATGTTAATTAATAATTAGCTTAGTTTATGGTTAATAATTAATTAGAATTCTAATTTAGGATAAGATTTTTAATTAAAAATTCTGTTTTTTAGCCCAGCAACAAAATTTCCAGATTTATGCAAAAATTGGCCCATGAACTTTGGAAGCTCATAGATTGAGCTATACTTGGCCAAATGAGGCCCAGGACGGCTCATTGGAAAGATAAAATCAAGGAGAATATTTCTGAGGAAGTTTCAATAACAGATTTGGTCATTTATTGGGTCAACAATAAGCAGAATATCGAGCTACGAATTTCTAAAACAAAATCAATTTTCTGAGTTTTATTTTCTGCATTTTCATTTGTCCAAGCCTCTTCTCAATGCAGATCCATTCATCAATAATATCGTTGGTCAATCAAACCATCCCATGCATCAATAGAAAGCTTATATTTTATTTTCAATTATTTATTTAATTGAATTTGATTGGATTTATTTTAATGCCAGAAATAATATTTTGATTTTATTGTTGCATCTTAATTCATTTTGATTTCTCTTTGCAGGAAAACAATAGAAGAAATATGAAGAAAAGGATCTCAATCAATGAGAAGGCTCCAAAAATTAAAGATTGGAATTTTGAGCAAATAAAATTGGATTTGACAGATTTCTCTTCAACAAACTTTCCTCTCAAAGAATTCATTCACAAATAGTATAAATAATAGATTGCAAAATGTAATAAGGGGCTACTCTCCTCCGCAATTCTAGACTTCTAAAAGCACTACTGTAATAGGAATTTAGAGTTGTAGGAGAGAGGAGAGAAAATCTTAGATCTGGGGATTATTGAGGATTTTTCCTTTGTATCTTGAATCATGTATAAGGGGCAGAGTTTGCACTATTGTGGCTCTAGTTTTGAAGGCAGAAGTTCAAACAATGTAAAGGACTGTTGGAGACCAAGGTCAGAGAAATGGATGCAATAAATTGGTATTTCTAATACTACTGTTTCAAATATCAGTTTCATTTTTATGGTAACAGGAATGTCTCATTTTATTCATGTTTTGCACTATTTGTCATATGGTAATTTGTTCTCAATCTTGTTATTATGTATCTCTATTCTTATTGGATTAAATTTTTGATTTCTGAGTAACTACTGCTCAGAAATCTATCTTATTAAAACTGATTATAAATTGTAATGTGTTATGAAACTATTTCAGTCATATTATTGTTTAATTATTGGATTTATTGATTTGATAATCAATATCATTTTTGTGAACTACTTCCTGGAATGTTGTTGGTTTATTATTTTAGTTAAAAGGTCTCAATAGAATTTGTTTTGATATCTATAATATCAGTTAATTGAACTACTTCATTAACTTGATATTCATTATAAGCAAGACATTTTTAAATCCCAATATTTTAATTATCTTGCTCTTAGTTGGGTTAGATCTATATCTGCCTAATTAAGATAGGATTTAGATTAGTTTCTTTTGCTTGTATTATGGAATAAACTTGCATTTAGAGCAATTTCTATATTCTTTTAAGTCCTCTTCTCAAAGAGGAAAAACTTTAGTTGTGGCTTGGTTGAACCCAAATCAGCTTAAGGATCATTTTCTTGGTAGTTAAAGATATCATAAACCAATAGCGATAGGGATAAGGTAACTGGACCTAGTTAAACCAGTCGGAGCCACCACACCAAATGGAAAAGGAGTTGCTTTAAGGTCCGGACCGGGTGGTTATCCCCCAGTGTTGTTGCAACGATTTTTGAGGCATCAACACTTTGGCACTAGAAGGAGGGTCTGAGATTTTTGTCTATTGGAGTCTTTTCAATTTAACATTTTATTTATTGTGATGGCTCCTCTTAAACTTCCAATTTGGAGTTGTATCCATAGACGTGCATCTTCCAATACTCCACCCGAAGTGGTAAGACTCTTATCTCTAGCAAAGTTTAATGTTAAGAGAAATTCTTCTGCTTTTAACCATGTCTTCCAATTTATTCAAAATGTTTCAAATTATGATTTTCAAGGAATTGATGAAGGCATCTTATGCAGAATTTTTACTCTCACATTTGTGGCAAAAGCCAGAAACTGGTATAAAACTGTTCCAGTTGCCTCAATTCGCAACTGGGATCAATTTGTTACAATTTTCATTTGTAAATTTGACGGCTATGATTATGAACAGGTATGTGAAGAAATTGAATATCTACGAAGTTTTGAAAATGAGTCTGTTAATGATTTTAATATTCGATTTCACTTGAATTGTTTAAGATTTAAAGTTGAAGATAAACCTACGGAAGAAGAATCACTAGATTGGTTTGAAAATATTTGTTCTCTTCCTCCCATTCCCAATCCATATCAAATTAGTTCAAGTTTTGTTTCATCCCCTTCTAACATAAATGAGAATTCCAATATCGATGTGCAAATAAATTGTGATGAAGTGGTTTCATAAAGCTTGAAAAATATTTCTTATCAAATACAAGAAGACAACAGCAACAATTTTGGAGAAAGAGACGCCTTGAAATCTGAAAACTTCTCTGAGGTGAATTCAGAAAATCCAATCGTCAATCAACAAGCACAAGCAGCGATCAAAGTAAATAATAAAATGCAAACCGCTGTACAAATTTCTGAACTTTTCCATGATGAACAAATGCCGAAATCAGAGTAGCAAAGCAGCCTTCTTCAAGAAAGCATGAGCATGCAAAGGAATGATCTGCAATCTGAAATTTACAATGAGTATAATGCACAAGAGTTCTCAAATAGAGACACTTTTAAATACATTGTTTCAGGTTCACATTTTTCCCTTTATCCTGATATTTTTAATGATGGTAATTTTTCCCCTCTTGGTATTAATGATATTTTAGAAAATACAGAGGCTGATCCAAACAAATTACCAATAAGTTTTTATCAATATAGAGAAACAATTGATGATCATTCTTTACCACTAATGAACATGAAATTCTTGTTCCTCCTGTTATCACTCAGGTTTTCCCTATGCTCCTATTATGGATACAGCCGAGGTAACCACAAACCAATCTTCTGATTGCAGGTTCTAGCCCACCTGCAATCGGAGAGGGCTCTCTCCTTTAGACTCAACCTTAGTTGATCTAGATTCAACCTTAGTTGATGATTTTAGGCTAGCTTTCTGACTTCAAGGGAATTTTGACTGTGATTGGAAGGAAGGTAGGATTCTTGAGTAAAGAGGCACTGTAAGGTGTTATAAGTTCTGAACCATTGGGCATGGAGTCACAGATTGAGGCATGCGAGCGTTTTCTTGGTCACAAGGGGATACGGAGCGGGATAGCCACGCAGGATACAATATTCAGGCTGCTGAAAGTACGGAATGAATATCAGGGATGAAAGACAAAAGAGAATCATTTCATCATGCTGACAAAGGGGAGAAGTGGATGAGTGGGATCCCGGAGCAGTTAAGAATTCCAAAGACATGCACTCATATACGAAAGAAACAGGGTAAACTAGAGCAGTTAAGAATTCTAGCTCATAACTGTTTCAGCAGAAAACATCGAAAAGTGCAGAAATTGAACTTAAGGTGTATTTAAACAAATCTTAAGCTATTCTTTTTTCCTGCAGCTTAGAAAGGTAGAAAGATGATAAAAACATAAAATAAACAGGGGAGAAGAACACTTATTGGATCATGCAGAGACACAGGAATTCTGTGATCATTCCTTGGCCAAGAGAAAACTGACCAACAACTACTACTACCAACCAACCAACCCTTTACAATATCGCTTCGGGTGGTATTTATAAACAAAATATCAGAAAGACATCATTACAAGTGACCTTGACAGGTCGGCTTAGAACTCTTCAACAATCTAAATGTTGATGAAATTAAATGCAAGTAAATCTTTTTTGACTGCGCTGGGGGCAGCTGAATCAGAACAGGTGAAGAGGTGGCCTTTGGGGACCAAATGCAGTGCTACTGAAGTGAATGTGCTTTGGGGCTGCAACTCGGCTTTGGTGCGAATTGAATGTACAATTATTATGATTTGAGAGCTTCAAGTGATTTTGCTCTCCTTCTATGGATCTGTTGGAAGATATTCAAATTTCTCTTGCTTTGGGCCACTGCTCAAGATATTCTCTGATACACTTTGCCGCTACATTTATGGTTTCCGCCGTCGACTGATACTCTTTGACATGCTTGAAGTCTGCTGATTTGATCTTATACACTTTAAACTCTACGAAGGATCTGCTGCTGTTTTCAAACCGGATCCTTTGGCACGTTTGGGCGATTTTCGGGCTTTTTCGGCGCGCAGTGGGCTCGGCAATCAGAAGATTCCATGAAGATTCTTCGAAATGGCCTATTTCTCATTCGCGCTATTCGCGCATTGAAAACTACCTCTGTTTCTTGATCTGGAGCTCCGAAGTGCGACTTTTCTTCCTACGCGAAGCTTTTTCGGCTTTTCTAGCTGCTGACGTAAGCACTGCGTCGGTTGTACGACGGATGACGTCATCAGTGGGTCCCTGGTACAGCGCGACGTGGTGAGGTACTGGATGAACTGTTGGTGAAGGGGTTCCGATGCGATATCGCGTCGGCGTGGAAAGAGGGGGATCATTGGGTTAGACATTGGTGCTTGCGACTGCCGATATGCGATATCGCGATATCGCATCGGCGGAGAGGGAGGGGTTAACAAATTGGACACTCGGTGGTTGTGATCGCCGATCGCCGATTTCGCGATGTCGCATCGGCGGGGGATGGATGGGCATTGTTTTGCATGAAAGTGAGATGGCGAGATTGCGATGCGAAAACAGCTTTGAGGGGGAAATAGGTAACTAAGTGGGTGTGAAGGGCTTTTGAAGTTTCGGAAGGGGTACGACTACTTCGGGGGAACTTTATACTTAGGAAGGAGTCCATAGTATCTGGAAGGTGGTTTCGGAGGTTGGGTTCTTGCTTAGTTTCTAACAAACTAAACAATTCTCGAGACTTGCTATGGTTATTTTTCAACCAGGGGAGGGATATTACGTAGGGGAATTTACTTAATATTAATACGGGGATGGGAAACATAGGGAGCTATATAATAATGTTAGTGGTTAATGTGGAGATGGTAAGAAAGTGCTAAGTTCGGAGAGAACTTAGGCTGTTGCAGGGGGTAGGACCATACTTCGGGAGAAGAAATGGAACAGCTTTGAGAAAAGCAGATCTTTACTCAACCGAAGTGATGAAGATGATGAACTAAAGAGGTGCCAAGCAGATCTTGACCTCTTTTGGGGATGTTAGTCAGTGATCGGGGGGTAAAGCAGAGAAGGGGAGTTAGTTATACCTCATTTGAGCCTTTTTGCTTACAAATATTTGCTGATTATGTTCTGCATGCTGTGATGCCTGCAAACTTGGAACTTGTCAGCAATTCAACAGCCTCAGAACTACCTACCCAGCCTACTTTCCTAGCATTTTTTCTTCTTTTGCTTGGGGGTGCACTTAGACTTGCAAACCCATCATACATTTTTCTTTTGATGCTTTACTATCTACATACTACCCTTATTTCTTCCAAAGCCCAGATTAAACTGTTGGACTCTTCTATTTTTCTACCTATCTAAGAGTCTGCCAAGATTAAACTGTTTGGACAGACTTACAATCTCTATATTCTAAAACATAAAATTTAAACCTAGGGAGACCAAGATTAAACTGTTTGGACCTCCCTTTAACTAGAAGTAACGATACCAGGAAAACTTTACAAAATTTGAAGGCATTGAATGAATCTTGAAGTAGCCTTCTTCATTTGGAGACTGCTTGAGCAAATATGGAGCGTTGCAGCAAAGCAAAGTACAACATATCTGGCCTGCGAAATGCCAATCATTGAAAATGAATACCTGCTGCAGCAGGAGCTAACACCTCGCTCGCTTGATAAGGAAGTTGACCGCGACAGCTCTTTTGTGTTGATGTGTAGTAGGTGGATCTTCGCTCCTCGCTATCCGTCATACGGGGGTTGTGACTACTTGGTTTCCATCTTGATGGTTCTCTTGCAGGGTGATGTGGGTGATGATATGTTGATGTTTTAACCCACGGTGTCTTTTTCTTTAATTCACCCTGCTATGGTGCCTGTTGTGGTGTCTTCTTTTCCAATATGACTTCAACCACTGCGCCCTCATCTGATGTACCTGTAACCTTTTCTGCTTCAGCCTCTGTTTGTGTTTGATGCGTCATCAAAGGCTTTCAATCTGATATGTCAGTCCCTGGAACATCTTCTGCTTCAGCCTCCATGTACTCTACCTGTTTATTAATGGAAATATCCTGTAATGTAATTTTCTTCTTTTTATACCAGAGCTTCATGAATTTCTTCTGCATATTAATATTGATAGTACCCTCAGATTCCATCCAAGGATATCCCAAAACAACATCCATGTTATCCATCTCTGAAGTATAAAAATCACCATGCAACACATACTTATCTAGAGAAAGCTTCAAATCCTTATAAATTTGAACATAAACTTGTGTATTTTCAATTTGTTTTGCTGGAACTTGCAATTTGTTTGCCAAATTAACATTGATGAAATTATGCTTCCAACTAGGATTGATAGAAACAATGATCTTGTCTTTCTGAATTAATCCATGAACCTATAATAAGGATATACCAGTAGGAAATAGACCAACATGTTTCTCCTTATCTTGTTTTCTGGCATGAGACCATCTGCCTAAAAGTAATTTTTCAAATTCTTCATCGGGCAGGTTGAGACACTTCTTTTGGTTAAGTAATCCCCACCATGTGGCTGCCTCCTTTCTAAATAGCTCCACTATACACCATTTCCAATTGTTTTTCCATAATGATTTCGATTTGTTTATGTATTCTTCAATAGTAGGACCATTACCTTTTCCTGTAAAACCGTGACCCGCCATGAAGAGGGTTTTGAAAAAACTTAGCGAAAATTTGAAATTGTCACAGTTTAATTAATATTGCTCAGAATCCCTATTATGACCTGTTTTCAGAAATGGAACAATCATTCTGCAACTACCCATGTGATAGAAATCTTGATCCAGGCACTATAATTTCAGATCTGCGCTGCAACTCTCCCGCCATCACCAAAATTTCTGCAAAAAGAACTGATTTTAAATCAGCGATATCTCCCTCTTCCGGGCTCCGATTCAACTGAATTTTTTTTTGAAATTGCGTATTTTTCACAAAGAATCCAGATGTACAATTAGATTTTGCAGATCTTGCACCGGGATGTCCAGATCTGCGCCGCAAACTCGCTGCCCTGAAAAATTATTTGCAACCCCACTGATTTTTAGATTAGCGATATCTCCTTCATCCGGACGCCGATTCGACCGATTTGTTTTTGAAATCGGGTATTTTTTCACATAGAATCTAGATATGCAATTAGATTTTGCAGATATTGTACCAAAATGTACAGATCTGATCTGCAAACTCGCCGCCCCTAAAATCCTGCAAAAATAAAAAAATTCTCCACTTTTTTGCCCAAGAAAGTGCTCTGATACCAATTGTTATAGATCTAACCCAGAACTATATGAAAATATAAATAAACCCAAGAATAACAAGATCTGAATAGATAGAAATGCTTCTTTATTATCAAACCCTTAAGGTAGGGCAACACCATACATTCACTCCTTAAGGAAGGAGAACACTCCACAAGTCATATGCTTGCTCATACAATAATCCTTGACTATTCCTTGACTATATCCCATGTGGAGTCTCTAGCCTCTATATAGGCTTCATACATACAATACCATGGATCATTACCATGGTTCCCTCATACCATCCACTAATACCTTGGGCCCATTACATTAATACTAACTACTTGTGTTCCCTTACATGATATGGGTTAACCACCTTATTTATTACTATGGCCCATCCCATTATTACATTATTACCTTGGGCACCTCCCTTGGTACCCCATATATTGAGAATGCTGACTGTACCAATAGATGCGTACATAAACACATATGAATGGCTAGCTATGGAAAGCAAATGAAGCTTACAAATCTAATTTATCAATGGATAGATAAGATGATAGTTATCTGGCATTTAACACAAAAGAAATCATGAATAACCCATTCAAGTGCAAGTTTAGAATAGAGGGAAAGATGGGGATTGAACATATAACAACAAAATAAGCTTTTATTACTGGAATGAAGATGAGACACTGAGAGGAGCAGAGTCTCCATAGTCTCCAAAAGTTGAACCCTTGATACTTCTAACTTTCAACCATTTATGGGCTTTCTTAATCTATCCCCTCTGGCTTCTAACTGCATAATGCCATGATTTAGCAAATATGAGCCAGAGGTCTCTTTTTCTAGCAACTCAGTAACCAAATTCTGGTAATCTTGCTGCGTTGTCGGGAGCTCACTCATTCTAGCGATGCTCCATGATCACTTCTGTTGGTTTGGCTGCATCACACTATGGCTTTTTCCCCTTCCGGCCATCTGTTTCCCAGCCTCTATCTCTCGGCCTTTGCTTGGATGAGTGCATCAGGCCTTTGAAATCCTTTAAATGACTGCTTTCTGTTAACACGGAGAAATGCTGCAACACTGTGAAATTCTACCAAAACTCTGTTTATTACGGACTTCAACAGTCCTTAAATATAGTCTATTCCTCTATTTGGTTCGTCCTCATCATTATCGCAAGTCGCTTTGGCCGTGCTCCTTTGTATTTTAAAAATACGTTAAAAGTCATGAAAATTGGTTCCCTCCAGACTTCAAATATTATATATTTCTCTTCATGAACCCTTTCAGGTCCAGGTGTTATCGCATTGACACTGTTTCTTTGTATTTCATTAAATAATGAAATATGTGAAAAATACATTTGAAAAACGGCTTTTGGTAGATCTCACAATATATGCAATAATGTTTATATAGCCATCGGGTCCAGCTAATCACATCGCATACATGTATGGGTATATGGCTCACTCCTCTGTGAAACTCTGATGCAATATCGCAATGTGATTAGTTGCAATCGCATATCACGATAGCCCCGGGCCACCAATGTCCATTGTTTGCTTGTGCCAATTGCGATTTGCCAATCAGATCTGGACGGTTGATTGGCCAAATCTGACGGCTATTGTGCATTCACTGTTCAAGCCTCCGCTACTTTGCTTTTCACTATTTTCTCTATGCTTTCATTTCCCCATAGTGTTTTTCCGCCATTCTAAAGGCTCTTCTCATGCCAGTGTTTTGATCTTTGGCATGATTTTACGAGATTTTGAAGACTTAGAGAGAATATTTAGATCCATTTCGATCAGGACCCGATGCAATTATAGATGCAAGAGTAATATTTTTGAAGTCCGGCTTATGGCCAAAGCAAAGCAAGAGAAGACATGACCATTAGTGCTAAAGCAAGGGACATTTCCACTAAAAATAGTAGCACTACACCTCAGGGGCTAACAATTACCAACATGCAAAAGCTGGCAGTTGGTAGAATAAGTGAAAAAGAAGCAATATATGTAGAAGAAACACATAATATGATTTTTCATGTTTGCACACATGCATGTTTCTGAGGACAGGATGATATGACAATGATAAGCAATCCTGCAAATTGAAGTAAGAGGTCTACTTGGAAAGATGCTCCATAATTACCATACTTACTGTTGCTAGGAAAACTAGTGTCTTTTCAATCTACTAGTCCCACTAAGATGGGTAGCTATCTTAGAAAAAAAAATCAAAGTAACTTGTGATTTCCTTTATGTATGATAGATAAGAGAGAAGCAAAGAGTACCAACCTAAATCTTTCGCTTGGCTCCTCACTTGTTTCCTCTGTCCCTTGATAGAGCTTGCCACTCCTTTCTTACTTGTCCTGCTTTAGAGAATACCTGTAGAGGCAAAGCAGCAAAACACCATCAAATCATAGAGATCTATAATACCATAAACAATGCAGAATCAAAAATGCATTAACCATACAATTGCATTCACAAATAGCAAGATTCACAAATACACAAGTATATGGAGGAAAAATCAAATAACTTTATTGATAGTAGAAGAGAGGATTACAACCCATCTGTCTGATCCAGTATCATCCTCCCAGCATGAAATCCTTCTTCACTTCATGAAAATCAAGATCACCCAATAATACAATGTCTCAAAGAGAAACCAAAGACACTTCCCTACAAATTACAAAATTCCAGCCTCTATATCTCTCAGATGAGGGATCCATATATAGATGTCTTGCAAGGGGGTGAGTTAGCTCTGGGTTTTTGATTAGTGTCATTTCACTGATAGTTCTTGGTTCCACTTGGAGATTTCTTTGATCTCTTACTCATCCCTAGGAAAATTCAGAGAGGCAAGTATCATAGGAGAAGTTTCTAGAAGATTCCATGAGCATCCACTTAGCAAACTATCTCTTCCATTTGTCTCTTCTCACTCATCGCACCCCACAGAAGGCTCTTTCAGTATGCAACACACCTAGCTAATGTGGCAGCTAGTATGCATCACACCTTGACCATGGAGCAGTCAGTATGGTCTAGTTTTGGCTAGTTTTGAGTAGTTTTTCAGGTGGAACTTCTAGGAAATGATGTAATCAGTTGAACATGATCCTTTAGGGTATGAAACAATACTTTTAGGGATTAAAGAGCCCTTGGATTATCAACATATATGATTGGTTTTTTAGTGCCCAAATATGTCTATAACAACTGCCCCCTAAAGCATGAGGTCGTAAATCTTCTGATGTCAGGTGAAATGATTTATCATGGGGATCCGAGGTTTTTCGAACTGGAAGGTGACCTGTAATAAGATACAATAGAATACATCATCATCATATTATTTTCATGATCTAGCTGAGGCAATCATTCCCATGCTCAACTTTTATAAATTCATTTTCATGTACACGAGATAGATAATTGTTTACGGTTGTAGACCAGTGATTCTTTATATGTAGAGTCATCATCCCTTAGCTTGGATGATCATCTGTGTAGCTTTTATGTACGTTTGATGTCTTTATTCCCTTGAATATGTCGCAGCCCAGATGGATGAAACTAGATCCAGGGTCTTCAAACTCATTCAATCTTCGCCCGATGTACAAGTCGATCCATGTGAATAGATGGTTTGAAGTTGAACATGGAAAGATAACGCCTGATTACCAGTCAATGATGTAAGCTATTAACAAGCGCGAGAGGAATCACCAATAATGATAATGACCCTCAAGGTACTACTGTACAATTCATGTGGTGTGAATATATGAGTCGATGTTGAACACCATGCAAAATCATTTCGTCGAAGGCCATTGATGTAAACCTGTCGCCGAAAGTGAGAAACTTGCCATTGAGGCATGCAAGCTTCAAATCACTGAAAGGGTTGTTTCTAAGTCAAATTCTTGGACAATGTACTAATGTCGACAAGAAGTGACTCGTCGTAGGAGGACCTTGATGTATCCCACATCTACGACATGAAATGAAGCAAATGATTTTGTGGAGGTGAAAACGATATGATGATACAAGGTTCAGGAATGGTGGTCATGAAAAATGGAGAGTGAAGGTATTGCAATGGATGAGGCATTAGCTGGGTGGTAAATTCTCTAAATGAATTCTCTTGAACATATTGGCGACACTAAAATGGATTGGTAGCATTAACCCCAAAGCTGGATGGTACAAAGGACCAATGGTGATATGACTAGTGAACGGAATAACCCAACCCGACTCAATCATGGTGATGGAGTGAAAGTGTCATGTTCAAGAGCGACCTGCTACTAATAAAGCTCTTCAAGTTTTCTTCCATTTTTCCCCAGTCAATTCTAACCAGTACCTCTTTATTTTTGTCAAGCTTGAGGAGGATAACATATGCTTGTTCCATAATTTTCCCTTCGGGAAAACCTATCACTATGATTTAGCGAGCCTAGTGATAGTGAAACTCATTCTTGCCCAGGTGGACAAGTTCGTCACTATTGTTTTAACAAGTTTAATGACAAAGATAACTCAGCCCTTTTCATGTTTAGAGATTTTGAAAAGGGACGAAAAGGAAACTCCAGCAATCCTTTTTCATAGCATAATCCCTTAAGTCCGAAAAAGTATAAAATAATATGAAAGGGATGATTTTTCAATAGTTTTAACGAGCTGAAAAGACAAGCGCTCGATATTTTTATTTGATAATCCCTCAGGTTCTAAAATATTAAAATGCACAGGAGGGATGGTGCTTCTCTTTACTTTAACAAGCTGGAAAGGCCAATAGCTCAGCAATCTTTTCATATTTAATGAGTCTAAAAAGAGCTTAAAAGAAACTGTTTTCGAGGAACAAGTGATATTTTTGGGTAGCAGCTGGTTCTAGGAATTTCTCAAAACATGGCAGTGAAGAGGGTGGTTAATAGAATCACTTTTTGTAACTATTCCTCAAAAGGGTAACCATTCAAGTGGAAGTGTATGATTGGCCAAAAGAATGGAGGTGATGGAAGAACACAACCAAGGCTCAAAAGGTTGATAACAAGGCAATCATAAAGGTCATTTACTGAAGGTGGGTTTATTTTTCAATGAGCTTGAATCTTGTACCAACATGTGCTCAATGCGAGGTTTATATTTTAATGAGCTTGAACTTTGTGGAAACATTGCTCATGCCAGTTGTTTAAAGATGTGTCTTGCTAGTAGTTCATTTTTTAATGAGCTTGCACCATGCAAAATTTTGTTGATGACCTTTTCATGTAGGCTAGAAACGACCAAACTACAGAGCTAACTACACTAAAGCTAAGGAAATACTGAGGTTAAGTAGGATGGTTTTGTCCTTGACCGAGGTAAAATCCTTCCTTTGCCTTGTCTACATGCTGCCAACAAAGGTGAATGGTGGATCAGACAATTCACCTAACCCAAGAAGTTGAACTAACCTAAGCTAAAAAGCTAAACTAAAATAGCTACAAAGCTAATCTAATTGGTCGTATTTTTCTTGCATAAAAAGGGTTTCATGCCCCCAGGTACAAAGAAAAGTAGAGTTTCCAGGTTACCATATAGAAGTCCTTGCTTTTAAGTAAGATTGTTTCGTCTGCAGAGCAGAAAAAACACTTCCTTAGCTTTATCCATCGAAATAGACCAAGGTGAATGGTGTGGGTCAGAAATTCCAATCACATAACCTATAAGGAAATAAATGTTTCACACCGATCCCAAATCCTATAAGGAAATGATAATTTAGACCCATCATATAACCTATAACGAAATCTATCTTTCAACTGGATTCGCCTACCGAAGTAGACCAGGGTGCATGCCACCTAAACTTCATTGCATTCACCAAACTACCCGTGATAATTAGGTGGATGAAATGAAGGTTGAAGAGACATTATTGATGTGAAAAGACCATTTTGGGATGATGTTTGACTAGTAGCTGTGTTTGAACTAGGAAATGAATGTTGGTCGATAAGTTGTACCATTCTGCCTTCATGTGGGAAACACATCACTCGGAAGAGTGTGGAAACAATAGCTTCCATGCTATAAACATAGTCATGCCCAAGGAGTAGATTGTAATCTAATGGCTCTTGGACTACCATCACGTTCAAGTGAACGGTTTTCCCTTTCAAAGTTATGGGTAACTTTGGAAGGATCCCTAACGGTCGACTGGTTCCTTTGTTAAAGCCTGACAAATTTTGATTCTTAGGCAGAAGCAATGGCAAACCAAACGCTTTCCAAGCAGTTGAGGAAAGGATACTCACTGAAGCGCCTTCATCTATGATGGTGCTAGACATGATCATTTTGTATACTTGTACTATGATCTGAAATGGTATGATAGATGGAAGGCGGGGTCTTGCTATTTGATTCCAAATTGAAGGAAACAACTAGACTGCTTAGAGGAGGTACTGGATAAATGGTTGGATAAACCTCCTAAACTAGGGAACTTTCCTCTTGTTGTAAAGGAACAGCTGGATTTCCCCCATGTTCAGCAAAATCTTTATTAACAAAAATAATTTGAACAATGTCATTCTCATTCTCTTTGGAAATTGTATCATCTAAAGGTAGACCTTCTTAAAGAAAAACTGGGTCGACTGTTATCTCGACCTGTTGACTTGGGTCTGGTATGGACTAAGAAGATTTACTTTCAATAACAGGTGTTTCAACTGACAATTGATTTATGTCAGTCGGATTTTCAACTAGCGATGGACTTGGAAAGAGTTTCTTGTATCCAGGCGGAAGTTGCTGCAGTGAAGGAGGATGGTTATCCAAGACATTTTTGGCTTCATCTAGAAAAGGACAATGGTGAAGGGCATGATCACCTTCACACAACCTACAAGGAAATCTGGACTTTCCTTTTTTTCCATTAACTTCATTTTCGTTAGTTGCTGGTGTGTTGTCAACATGATCTACAGAGGTTGATGACACCGAATGGTGCAAACAGGGAGACCATTATCTGAAGATCCATGGAATGCAAGGCCAATCTTGATGAAGGTGGTTCCCTTTGCAAATTATGCATGGGGATTTGGGTTTATAAGTTTCTGTGTGCGGATTTTCGCCGGATGATGCATGGTTTCCCCCTTGCTTGATTGACTTCTTCTTCTTCTTCTTCTCAGCTACTTGGTTTTTAGTATCACTAGTTTCACCAAGCAAAGAGGAAGAAGGAGAGGGAGAAACAAATGAAGTAGAAGGTGAAGGGACAATTTGAGTATCATCTAGTTGTTGATTGGATTGCTGAGGAATTACTATGTTTTGAACGATAGATGTTGAGAATAGCCATATTAACAGGCCAATTGTGATTCCTAGAAGGGACAATGTAGCCATATATGGAGCACCAATATCTCCCCAAGAAGAGAAAGGACTAGGATTCCCCCCAAGGGGGATTCCTTGATTGGTGGACTCCATTATCTCAACCTAAGATCAACGAAGGAATAGGGATGTTACTCCGAATTAAATAGATTTTATGACGCTTTGACACAACTTGTTTTTTTTTTTTTTTAAGAGTCGAGAAAAAGCTAAAGGTGACTCTAGTCGCCTTCAATTTTTAATGAGCCTGAAGTGAAAAGTGCTCAAATGGACCTTTTCTTTTAGGGAGTCGAAAAGGAATGAAAGTGACTACTCTATAAATCTAGACAGGGGGATTACCAAACCAATCGCAAAACAGCAATATACACCTTGGTGGTAAATTAAAGAGAAATTACCAAGGACTTTACGTACGACAATTGATCTTCCTGAATGCTATGTTCAATGCATTGCGATCGATAGGGTGGCAGACATGGCTTCCTAAGGATAAAGGATATTAGCCTATTGTGGTCTCCTAATATATACTCGACGGTATGGGGAGCACAAGTCTATACTGGCACTTGTCATATCAAAGAGGAGGAATCACCCAACCTTCAATGAAAACAATAGTTGTAGAATTGAGGCTTCTGTGATCCATCATATTTGTAAAAAGAGCTTCGGCGAATATCACATAAAAAGATTATTGTCGACGCGTTTCGAACCAACTAGTGTGGTTCATCGTCAGGACAAGTTGAAGAAACAGATCAGGCTTTAGCAATTTAAATAGGCTGCGTAGGGACTCCAACGGCTATATAACAGCTATATTTGACTCTAGGACCAAGGCTATATAACAGCTATATTTAGCTCTAGGACCAAGGCTATAAGTAAATTTAATTTTATATTATTATATTAATATTTTAATTATAGAGATGAGAGAAATTAGGTAAGATTAATCAATTGACGATAAGAAAATTTATTTGCTTCAATAAATTAATGGTTTCTTTTGTAAGAATAATTAATAAATGAGTAAATTGCGCTATATATATTAATAAATCCAAAAATAATAAGATAATAATATTATATTCCTAGAGCTAAGAGAAATTAGGTTAGATTAATAAATTAACAAAAGGGATTTATTTAGAGTAACGCAATAGGGATGATTATTTAATATTAAATTATTAATGCTTGAAAATTTTACGATATATAAATGATTTAAAATAACGCAAAAGGGATGATTATTTTAATATTAAATATTTAATGCTTGAATGACTTATTCATAATGAAAATTTTAAGATATATAAATAATTATATATTCTTATTAAAGGCATTTTTAACTCTAAAGGGAAAGCAATATAAGGGATAGCTAGACTGGTAAATGAGGAATGTAATTTACATGCTTCAATATTTAGTGGTTAATTAAAACCTAGATGGTTCTTATGGGAATAATATATGTAATACAAGAGTATATATATTAATAAATCCAAAAATAATAAGATAATAATATTATATTCCTAGATCTAAGAGAAATTAGGATAGATTAATAAATTAACAAAAGGGATTTATTTAGAGTAACGTAATAGGGATGATTATTTAATATTAAATTATTAATGCTTGAAAATTTTACGATATATAAATAAATATATAATCCTATTAGGATATTACTTAAGAGGCTTAATAAAGAAGGAAACACTCAGGAAGAAAGGAGGGGGGAGGAAGAAACCCTAAGACAACAGCGCAGGGATCCACCCAAGGAAACACTCAGGATGAAAAGAGGGGGGAGGAAGAAACCCTAAGACGACAACGCAGGGATCCAATTTCTACTTACCTTCCACCCATCATCTCTGTTGAGATTGATGGGTCTACGCTCAATTTCAAGAGCTTCCCTTAACTTGCGATGATGAAACCGATCCACCCTGGCAATGACTTTGGCCTCCTCTATGCAGACATGATGCTTAGTTTTGTCCACATGCTCTGCTAAAGCTGAGGACTTTATTCTACCATGCCTCAGGTCCGCTGCATGCTCACACATTCTCTGCTGGATGGAGCGCCCTATTTCCCCTATATAAGGGGTCCCACAAGAGCAAGGAATCAAATAGACACCTTTCATGTCTTTGGGGTCGACCGGATCCTTTACAGACCTCAGGGAGTTACGAATGGTTCTGAGTGGCCTGAAGGTTGAGGGAATATCAAACCTTCTAAGGATCCGAGCAATCCTATCCGTGGTCCCTTGGATATATGGAAGATGGACACCTGGATGGTGCTCCTTAGGCTCTTTTTTACTAAACGCATTTTTGGAGGCTGTAAGGAAAGCCTTCCGACCAAGGTGCCTGCTATATCCGTTTTCCACAAAGACATCAAGGAGGTGGTTTCTCTCTCTGTCCAGGTTTTCTTTACCCGAAATCCTGAGGGCACGCGTAGCCAAGGTGTTAAGAACACCCATCTTCTGAGCAGGGAAATGATGGGAATCAGCGTGAAGATACTGCTCTGTGTGCGTCTTCTTACGGAACACTCCGTGGGAGAGAGAGCCGTCCTTCCTCCTAGCAATAAGAATATCCAGGAAAGGGAGGCTGCCATTGACCTCCTTTTCCATGGTGAACTTAATAGCTGAGGACTGGCCGTTGAGGTGATCCAGGAAACGATCCAGCTCCTCATGGCCATGGGGCCAGATGACATTAGTGTCATCTACATATCTTTTCCACAGCTTAGGAAGGAGACGGGCCGAGGCAAGAGCCTTGGCTTTGAAATCTTCCATAAAAATATTTGCCACGATCGGGGAGAGGGGGGAACCCATGGCAACACCACAGGTCTATTCAGAGAACTCCCCTTCAAAATAGAAGAATGTGGAAGTGAGACATACCTCAACAAGATGCGCGGTGTCCGGATCTGTTAGGCGATATATCACTTCCATGGCTTCTCTAATGTCTTTGTGGAAAACGGATATAGCAGGCACCTTGGTCGGAAGGCTTTCCTTACAGCCTCCAAAAATGCGTTTAGTAAAAAAGAGCCTAAGGAGCGCCATCCAGGTGTCCATCTTCCATATATCCAAGGGACCATGGATAGGATTGCTCGGATCCTTAGAAGGTTTGATATTCCCTCAACCTTCAGGCCACTCAGAACCATTCGTAACTCCCTGAGGTCTGTAAAGGATCCGGTCGACCCCAAAGACATGAAAG
>APFE030836135.1:120248-134653 GCA_000404065.3 Pinus taeda | reverse complement strand
AGGAGGTTATTGAGCTACCACCAAGGAACTTAGGATTTTTGCAAGTCAGATGTTCAGTTCATAAACCAACCCAGAGATTGACTGAAGCAGCGTTGATCTACTTTGCACTTGCATAGCAAGTGCAGTTTGAAAGCTAGCTGGCTTAACTTCAGGCTTCGTCTGTAGTTTATAAAGAAAACAACAATAATAAACAAACAAACTAATCGCTCCCCAACAGAGTTGCCATTTTGTTTTCGGGAAAACTAGTGTCTTGTTGATCTGCTAGTCCCACTAAGACGAGTAGCTATCTTAGAAACAAACAATCAAAGTAACTTGTGATTTCCTTTATGTATGATAGATAAGAGAGAAGCAAAGAGTACCAACCTAAATCTTTCGCTTGGCTCCTCACTTGTTTCCTCTCTCCCTTGATAGAGCTTGCCACTACTTTCCTACTTCTCCCGCTTTAGAGAATACCTATAGAGGCAAAGAAACAAAACACCAACAAAGCGTAGAGATCTATAATACCATAAATAATGCAGAATTAGAAATACATTAACGATACAATTGCATTCACAAATAGCAAGATTCACAAATACACAATTATATGGAGGAAAGCTCAAATAACTTTATTGATAGTAGAAGAGAGGATTACAACCCAGCTGTCTGATCCAGCATCATCCTCCCAGCATGAAATCCCTCTTCACCTCATGAAAAGCAATATCACCCAACAATACAATGTCTCAAAGAGAAACCAACAACACTTCCTTACAAAT
The DNA here is from genome assembly GCA_000404065.3 of Pinus taeda. Classification (NCBI taxonomy): domain Eukaryota; kingdom Viridiplantae; phylum Streptophyta; class Pinopsida; order Pinales; family Pinaceae; genus Pinus; species Pinus taeda. The sequence continues at coordinate 133,901 of APFE030836135.1, read as the reverse complement.
TACAAAATTCCAACCTCTAGATCTCTCAGATGAGGGATCCATATGTAGATGTCTTGCAAGGGGATGAGTTAGCTCTAGGTTTTTTATTAGTCTCATTTCATTGATAGTTCTCGGTTCCACTTGGAGATTTCTTTGATCTCTTAATCATCCCTGGGCAAATTCAGAGAGGCAAGTGTCATAGGAGAAGTTTCTAGAAGATTCCATGAGCATCCACTTAGCAAACTATCTCTGCCATTTGTCTCTTCTCACTCATCGCACCCCACAAAAGGCTCTTTTAGTATTCATCACACCTGGCTAATGTGGTAGCTAGTATGCGTCACACCTTGACCTTGGAGCAGTCAGTATGGTCTAGTTTTGGCGAGTTCTAAGTAGGGTTTTAGGTGAAACTTCTGGGAAATGATGTAATCAGTTGACCATGATCCTTTAGGGTATGAAACAACACTTTTAGGGATTAAATAGCCCTTGGTTTATTGACATATATGATTGGGGTTGTAGTTCCCAAATATGTCTATAACACTTACCCTCAAGATGATAATGCATCCGACAGAGTTTTCATGTGGTCTTGATATTTTCTATTATTTGAATCCTTCGTCCTTCTTCTCAACTCCTTGGAATTCATTTCAACATATCACCTTTTCTTATGGTCACTGAGAGGTTTATCTATGCAATTTCAGCAGAAAGTGACTACCACCAGAATGAGGCCCTGGGAGGTCTGTGGTACAGGTAAATTCTCAGTGCAAACGCAAACAATTCCTCTAGCCCGAGAGAGTAGGTCTAGCCACAAACAAACAATCTATGAAAACTTTCCTTAAGATAGAACCAATTAAGAGGGCCTACCTCTTAGAACACTATTCCACTTGGTGATGATCCTACTTCCTCACTCCAGCTATCTTTCGTTTCCTTCCTTCGAATACTTGAAACAAGAAAACAAACAACAAAAACAAATGTGATAGCGTACAATATTGTATTCAGCCTAGTTAACAGGTCAAGGAACATTAAGCCACAAAGATATAAAATAACAGTTAATTTAGGAAATCAATCAATAGTTGTATTCATATAAATCAGAAAGAGATTACAACCAATGCCTTGACGTTTCTGGTGTCTTCCGACATATCTGGGTTCCCGCACTTCTTCTAGCATCTCACGGATAACCCCAACAATGGAAGTTTTAAGCCCTCTTCCCTCTATTTTCAAACCAAACCAAACACATTATTCTCCCTCAAACATACTCTAGAAAGATACAAGCTATAAATGTATTGCTGATCATTCAAACTCACTCCAAAAATAGTTTAGCTTGGGAAAAGAGAGGTTTATATAGCTTGGATGGATGGGAGATGGTTCCTCTCATCATGGGATAAGGTCTTATCTCTTGAGTTTTTTCCATCCTAATAAGGGAAAGGAGCCCAAACTGACTTCCTCGGCCCCATCTAGCCCAACCATCTACCAGAATTCCGTTACAAAGCTTCTAGAGCTGGAAGCTTCGGCTCCATATTTAAAACACTTGCCAAAAGAGGATCAGTGCGACTGGAAAAGGGTTCAGTCACTCCGTAAGACGCTAGCATTGGTTTTAATCTCTGAAAATTAACACGAGGAGGAAATAGGTCAATAGTGTCGGTCTTGTAAACTGGGATAAAAGGAATATTCTTGGGAAATGATGCAAAGGGGAATTATTTTTCTCATGAAGAGGGACATACTAGGAGTTTCTTCATGATGGGAAAGCATGTCAGGTTCACTGTAGTGGTCCTCCAGGATTGTGGACAGGGAGTACAAGGACAATGACACAATATTGTGTAACAGATCCCCCCTAAAGTATGAAGGTTGAACTAGAGTGAGGGGTGAAATGCTTTATAAGTGAATGTGGGGAACCAAAGTCCATCATCGGAAAACCTGCAAGAAAGTATAGATACATATACATCACGGAAAGCTGTGGAAACTGATACATGAATCATGGTATGGACACAGCCATCCAAAGAATGATCATGTAAATGGATCCAAGGCATGAGCGTAACCATCCAATAATGAGAAGGATTACATATAAAAACTCATGGTATGGTCACAGCCATCCATTTGAAAGAGACATGTATATCAATATGATCATGTCACATCATCTCGCAACCTAGACTTGTGTAATATTAGCCTAGGGTCTTGTGCTCAAAATGACCCGATCAAATTACAAATCCCAACATGTGAATGAATGTGTTGAAGTTGAACATGCTAGAAAGTTGCTTGATTATTGGTCAATGATGTGAATCATTAACAAGCTTGAGAGAAACCACCAATAATGAAAATGCATCTCAAGGTACCAGTAGCACAGTTCATGGAATGTGAATAAATGAACTGAAGTCAAACACGTGTGATATCACCTGATCCAAAACCAATGATGTGAACTTGTCATCAAGTGTGAAGAACTTGTTGTTAGGGCATGCAAGCTCTAAGGTACTGGAAGGGAGTCTCTTAGCCAACTTCCTGGATAATGACCTTAAGTTGACAGGAAGTGACAATGTCAAAGGAGGACCATGATGTATCCCAAATCATTGACACGAGACAAAGGGATGCAAATGATTTCAGATGATATAGAGAATCAGGAGTAAATGTAACTACAAAAGGTCTAACTCTTGAACAATTCGATGACACAACTCTGGAGTTTGGCAGCTTTTGGATCCATAAGATTGGTGGTCATGATGATGTGCAGAGATCAAATGGAAGGCAAAAATGAACGACCCAACCATGAGGGTCAATGATGAAAGGGAGGATATCCCAACCCAACACGAAGCAGAAAGTGTCATGTTCAAGAGCATGTTTCTGACATGAGTGATAGGATTTGCAATTTTCCCCCACCATTTCTAGAAGGTACCCTAATTATTTTTTATCACAAACTTGAAGGGGATAGCATGTGCTTGCACTGTAAGTTCGTCCTTTGGATGAATCTAACCTAGTAAGTTTAATGATCCCTACGAAGGAGAATCTCATTTTCTTCATGGCGACGAATCCGATGTTGTTTAATGTTTAACCAAGTCTGACAAAGGAATAACTCGATATCTTTTTCATGTTTAGAGAGTTTGAAAAAGACACGGAAAAGAAAACTCCACATGGTCCCTTTTCATACATTTGTGTCTCTTGAGCCCGAAAAGGTAGAAAATGATTTGAGAGAACTACTTGGCCATTTCATTCAAGGAGTACCTTTTTTGTAGATAGTTCATCCCAGGCTGCAAAAAGGGTAAACATACACTGGGTGAATGATGTTTCATAGCCTTTAACGAGTTCAAAATGACAAGATCTCGACAATTTTTTCTTACTTAAAGAGTTGGAAAAGAGCTTGAAATCGGACCCCCCATTTTTATTATTTTTTACGAGTCAAAAAGGTAAAAATAATCGACGATCTTTTCATCTTTTATGAGTCAAAAAATAGCTTAAAGGTGACTCATCCTAGAGGAATGAGTGTTATAAAGGGTAGCAACTGGTTCTGGCAATGGAGGAACTGCTCAAAACATGTAATGGTCAAGAGGTTGTCTAATAAAATCACTCATTGCTGCAGTTCCTTAGGAAAGAAAAAACAACAAAGTGAAAGCATATGATCGGCCAAAGAGATAGTGGCGATGGAATAAAACAACCAAGGCTCACCTAGCATAAATCAGTTGATTAAAATAATAATCATGAGATGTAAATTGGGCATGGGTTCATTTTACACAAGCTTGAACCAAGGAGACCTATTCTTGGATTTAGTTTCATGTTTACACAATCTTGAAATGAAAAGCTATGCTTGAGATAGGTTTTCATGCCCCTGACATAATGACTCAATTCGAGGTACATGCACCCCAAGCTTCATTTCATTCAACAAGGTGGACGGAATGAAGGTTTACTCTCGAGATCTAGGAAAGACTCAATTGGGATTTACGAGATCGTAATCAAAGAATCGATTTGGAAAAGGAATTCATTTCATTTTTTAATGAGGTTGGCATAGTAAAACAACTATCCTCGAGACCCTTGCTTCATTTTTAATGAGGTTTTCACAAGACAAGGAACCATCTTCATGACTCCTTGTTTCATCTTTTAATGAGGTTGACACAAGACTAGGAACTATCCTCACGAAATTTGTTCATGACCCATAAGCGAACATGCCTCTCAAGAGGTCTTCACTAGATGGAAGAACCATGCTCTGATAGGAAGACATGTCATTTGGTACCATAGAGAAATTAGGTTCCAATGCCCCCTATGCATAATGTACTATACCATAAGTGTGATCATCAACAGATGTGGAGATGGAATGGGTAGCCACATAATTGAACTATGGGGGGGAAGGTACTTCTTCCAAAAAAGTGCTGATAGGGGACGATGTTTTCAAAGGAGTCACTTGGTGACCAATGAACAATAGTTTATTAATATTCATAATTCTTCCTTCGTGTGGAAAACAAACCACATAGAAAAGTGAAGAAACAAGAGCTCCCATGAAATAAACATAGTCGCGCCCAAGGAGAAGATTGAAATCTAAGGGACCTTGGACTACCATCACCTCTATAAGACAGTATTTCCTCCCAAAGTAATAGGGAACTCTAGAAGGATCCATAAGGGTTGATTGGTTCCTCTGTTGAAAACCAACAGATTCTAGGTGACAGGCACAAGCTGTTGGGAACCCAAATCTTGCCAAGTAGTATAAGACATGATGCTAACAAACGTGCCTTCATCTAATATAGTGCCATGTACTACCATATTATAGGCTTGTACTATGATCTGGAAAGGCACATAAGATGGGAGGCAAAAAGTATTCAATTGACTCCAATCAAAAGAGACGACAAAACTACTTGGTGGGGGTATCATATGATTCCCCCATGCTCTGTAGAAATAACAGAAATACTCTCCTAAACAACCAAGATGGGAGGGTCAGTATTTGATTCATGAGAATCTCAGGAGACAAGAAGAACATGAGCTATATGATCACTACTCTCTTCGGAAACATAGTGAACAATTGAAGGCAGAGCCAAGTCGACACTCTTTTCGACCAATGGTTGGTTGGGAATAGACACAAGAGATTAATGCTTAGGAAGAAAATGATGGGCAAGAGATGAATCCAATTTAATCTCTTTACTAACTGGGAGAGGGTCAAAAGAAAGCCTCTGATAACCAACAGGAAGTTGGGGTTGAGGAGTGGCAAGGTTTTCCAAAAATTTGGAAGATTTATCCATAAGAGGACAAATGTGAAGAAGATGCTCTCCTTCACATAACCTACAGGGGAATCTAATCTTCCCTTTCTTCTTACCATCACTAAATGAGGGTGTGACATCGACATGATCTATAGAGGTCGATGGTGATGGTTGATTCAGGTCTTGAGACCATACCTTTAAGACTCTAGGAATGCCAGGATAGTCTCGAAGGAGATGGTCACCCTTACACAGCTTGCAAGAGAATCTTACCTTCCATGGAGGATTGGAAGGTTTTTCTATAGGGGATGCATTTGGAGTAACAGTCATACGGTTGGCCTCTCGCCTATCTGATTTCTTCTTTGTCTTCTTCTTCTTCTTTTTCTTAGCCTCCTGGTTACTGGATTTCAAACTTTCACTAGGCGATGTTGAAGGGGAAGATGAAGAAATAGGGGAAGAAGGTGAGAGGTCAACCTTAGAATCAACATGATTTGGTTATGATGAAGGAGATGGTCGGACAGGAGTTGGGACACCTGGGACCACCAAGGTCAAAAATAACCAGATAGGTAAAACAATGGTTAACCCACAGAGGGACAATGCTACCATATAAGGAGCGCAAACATTTCCAAACGAAGGAAAAGCACCAGGATTCCCATATGAGGAGAACCCTTGACTGGTAGACTCTGGAAATGTTTCCGTTGGAAATGACCCTAAAGAATCACTAAGGAAGATAACTTTAACCAAGAATATTTCATGGGTATTTAATTTTAAGACACTGAAACAAAACTTTGCCTTTTCATATTTTAAGAGTCGATAAAAGGATGAAAGGTGACTCTAGTCACTTTCAGACTTAAAACAATATCGAAAGGACAATAGCTCGATGATATTTTAAATTTAAAGAGTCAAAAAGACCAAAATGACTAATTAGGATAAGCTAGGCAAAAGGGATTACCAGTTAATTGTGAATTGTAGAATACCTCCTGGCGAACCGAAAAGTACAAGCAAGAAATCTCCCTGAATGCTTTGTTTGATGTATCACGTTTACAAGGTTGCAGACTTGACATCTTACAGATAAAACATTGCAAACATAGGGGGGTCTTCCTTTATATACGTGATGGTACAAGGAGCACAAGTCCATACTAGCGATGTCTAATGCCGAAGCGGATGACAACTGTTAGGTTTAAAGATGTCGGAACACGTCTTTAGCCTAGACCTCTAAATATAAATGTTAAGTTTCAATTATTTGTTACATTAACTCAATATATTTTAATCGTTGATCTTGAATTAGGTTTCAATTACAAGGCCCTACCACTGTCAAATGAAAAATCTCCTACATGCAGTTATATGAGAAAATAAATCTTTGTCTTCAACGAAATTTAACACTAATTGAGAGATAGAGAACACACAATCAGTGCAACAATCAAAGAATAAAATCTTTTTCTAATAAATCTCCAAAATGCACTGAATCTTCCTATCAAATGCTCTTCAACTAGTCCTTTAAACAGTAAAGAGAATTCATTTCTTTTCGAAATCAGATGATGATGCGAGTCTAGTCTTCAATGATGCTATCTAATGTAACATATTGATTCAGAAAACAATAATTATGTATTTTCAATGGAATGATAACATGAATCTTGCACAAACACTTCAATGAAATTTTTTCAAAACAATCAACATCAATCAAATGGAAAGAACAAAAAAGGAATTCCTTCCAAACCAATGATGCAACGATTCAATCAAGAACAAGATGAGCAATGTAATCTATGCCCAAAAGGAGATGCTTAATCAAGAGAAGAACAAACACAACTTTTCAAACTTGTTTAATTGAATTCAAAGTGATTAAAGGACTAAAAAATGAAAATGTATGGAGCAGCTGACCAACAACTCGACTTGCTGAGCACACAAAAAACCGATTGGATGACGACCTAGATGCCCTAGGGCCACAAACCATCCAAAGACTCAAAAAATCAAGTAAAATAAGGCAAACCAAAAAAGCACACAAACCAAGCTAATGAAGCTTTCCAATTAGGGAGAACACAGGAAAAATGAGCTAAGAGGTAGAAATTAAGAGGGCAAGACACACTAGTTATGATTGAGGAGAAACCTTGATCTTCACCTACAAGAATTGGAGCGACTGCTTAACTGATAACAAGCACCAGAAAGGGGATGACATGATTGTTTTTAATAAACTCACACTGATCGACACGACCGGAGCGATTTCCTAATTGACAAAAAGCACTGATTGGCACAACCAGAGCGACTAGCTAGACTACAACTAGCGTTGATAGGCCTAATCAACGTCACTGTTTATGATCTAGGAGTATCTCATAATATTAGTTGCACAGGTTCAACTTTGTCGTCAACATTCAGTCCCGTGTCTTCAACTTCAACATGTGGTTGTCATAAGTTCCACCAGGATATGGTTGTCAACATGTGTTTTTCATCCAATTTGCAAGATTTGGTTGTCGATGGGCTTGTCATCATGTGATGTTTGTTGTTGATGTTGCTTTGTGACATTTAATTGTAAATGGGTTATTTTTAAAATAAACCTAATACAAACCTAATGCAAACTACACCATGCATTATCCTAAACCCTAACCATGCATTAAAATGTCAAAAAACTAAGTCTAAAACCCATTACCCTAAGTCCTAGAACCTAATACTTTAACCTATCAAAAACCCATGTATTAAACATACATTAAAATAAAAACCCTATGTTAAAAAATCCCTCTTGGGCTATTCAAACAAACCATAATATAAAACTATTACAAAAAAAAAACATTACAAATTGTAAACAACAGCCATAAACTATGTGCCTTAACTGCGCAAGGAGTCAACCATGGCTGCAAGCTCATGTGAGGAGACAGGGTAACTGCACAGATATGTGGACAGGTGGACAATTAACAATAACAGTCAGACAGAGAAAGGGCTCATGTGAACAGGTGGAGGTAACATTGTGGCTAACCACCGGGCTTGGAGGCTGTAGTGGGACCGCAAGACATGTGAACAGGTGGAGGTAACATCACTGCTAACCACCAGGTTTGGAGGCCATAGCGGGACCACGACCATGTGAAAGGTCATCTAGTCAACTCACAGTCGAATTATAAACAGCGATAATCTACCTAAATGTAACCATGGTGGAGAAAGCATGTGAACAAAATTCAAGCGGCCAAAGGTATAACCATCAGGGTTATGTTAACAACCAGGTGTTCATGCCGGAACTACCAGAGATAATAGCTAGGTGGTAGTCAAACAGTGAACCGCCCTGATCACTTATGGATAGTCAACCATTCCATGCCATTTATCTAACCACCAATAGATATGTTTAATATATAGTCTATTTTCAGGTTTTTTGTTGTGTTTTGGCATTAAAACTAATTCAACCACCATGCAAGTTATTCTAAGGTGTCAAATATTGACATGAACGAGGGAAAACAAACCTAAATTGCAGCTCATTCATCCCAAACTTAGCCTGAGGAATTTAAAGTGCACTTGCAGGGTTATCAAAGTAGCTCTATTCATGAAGAGGAGAGGAGAGTGGTTTTGAAGTTTTGTGTGCAGATTCTGGAGGTTAGAGGTGGATTTGTTTTTAGTGTAACAGGGGCATTGGAAGTCAGAATTGGAAACAGAGATAGGCGTCAGAAAGCTGGTTCAGAGAGATTTCTTATGGCAGTGACTAGAAGTGCCTATGTGCACATTCAGTTTAGTCAATTTGTTGTGTAATTAACCTCTTCGAAATCAATCCTAATAAAGCAGTCACCCATCTTGAAAGCAGACTCAGAGATGTAGTCCATCAGGGACGAACTCCATAATCAATCTTGTTGCCTAGTATCATTTTTTTTTTCTATTTTCACTTCTTTCTTGCATCTTACTTATGTTTTATCAACTATCATAAACTCATTCTTCTCAAGTAGTTCTCATGATTTCAACACTTTAAGTTAACATTCATTTCACTATTGGCATAATAAATTCTACTTCAATTTTAACATATGATCATTTTAGATCATATAATTTGGTATCAGAGCAGGTTTCATTTGTAGAATTTGTTAGTGAATATTAACTAGGTCAAAGTCACAACGTGGAGAAGGAATCCTTGCGCAGATTGATCCAGATATTGGAAAGCGAAGAGTCATTCATAGATCGACCATGACAAGATCTGATGCAAGTGAAATTCCAGAAACTAAGATTAGTGATGAACAGTTTCAGCAAGCATTCTTGAATATGCAGCAGATGTTGGGAGAACTCTACAAATACAAGAGGGAGAGAGATGCAACTTCTTCTTCAAAGACATCGAAGAAGGACAAAGGTAAAGGCAAGGCTGATAAACCACCTTCAGCTCCATCATCTCTATCATCATCTTCTTCTTCTTCTTCCAGTGCAGAATATGAAACAGAAAAGAAAACTAAGAAAACATCTCTTTTGAAACTTGATGTAAAATTTTAGTTACCTATTTATGATGGCGAAATAAATCTTGAAAATCTAGATAAATAGATTAAGCAGTTAGAAGTGTATTGTCGTATTCAAAACATTTCTGATGATAAAACAAAAATTTAGTTAGCTACACTTAGAATGGGGAGAACAACTTTATTCTAGTGGGAAAGTAAAACTCAAATAGATGTAAAGCGGAAAGGAGAAGTCTTCTCTTCGTGGTCTAAGTTTTTAAAAGTTCTTAGGAAACAATTCTATCCTTTAGGATACACGCAACAAGCTATTATTGATTGGCAACATTTGAGGCAAGGTAAAGGGCAGTGTTCAAGAGTTTACTCAGGAGTTCAAAAAGAAATCATTGGCACATGGTATTTCATTGGATACACGTGAAACTTTGTTAAAATACATTGGTAGTTTACATTCATATTTGCATCATACATTATCGATGTTTAATCCTGATGATTTTGATTAAGTGTGTGTTCAAGCCATACATATTGAATCGGGTGGCAGACCATTAAAATTTTCACAGCAACATCCAAAGAGTTGGAAATCAAAGATTCCAATGACAATAAGGGGAAGAACAATTCTAAGAGAAATAAATTAGCGATAGCTCAGAAGGAAAGACCTACTTGTTCTCATTTCTAGAGAATCGATCATGATGAATCTAAGTGTTGGAAGCTTCATCCAGAACTTAAGCCCAAAAATTTCCTTAAGGAGAAGGATGTAAAGGAGGCAATTGTAGCAGTCCAACAAGATCTAGGATCAGATTCAGGTGATGAAAGGAAGATAACTTCCATAGTTTTGACAGGTAAAACTTCTAACATTGGTTCAAGTTTGAATACTATTGCATCTTCATCAAACATAAATCCTTTATATGAGGATAAAAGAGTTGAATTATTTAACATAAGGATAAACTCTAAGAACACAAAGATAGATACAATGTTTGACAGTGGATCACAGACAAACTTAATATCTGAATATTTAGTTAAGAATTTTGGTTTGGAAACACAAAATCATCCAAGCCTTTACCCATTAGGATGGCTAAATAAATCAACTCAGATAAAAGTCACCAAGAAATGTCCATCAAGATTTTCCATTACTTCTAATTACATTGATGAAGTGGAATTAGATGTGGTTCCAGTATACATATGTGGGGTTGTATTATGAAGTCCTTATCTTTATGATCATGATGCAGTATTTCACAAAAGAGAAAATAAATACCACCTTAATAAAAATGGGGTTGAATTTATTTTCAGGGCACATCAAAACAAAAATCACTTAAATTTAGTTGTTGCTAATTAGATGAAGTGATTAATAAGTTCAAATAAAATATTTGTAATCATGTGTGTAAAGAAACAACATAAGAATCGACAGGATGTTTGTTCAAGTTATGAGTCTTAGCTTAAAGATAGTTTGATCAAAGAGGTAGAAACTTTTCCAGTTCTATTTAAAGAAACCAAGCATCTTACTCATAAGCAGGGAATACAACATGAGTTACAGTTGATGCCTAAAGCTCCTCTTCCTAATGTCAGAATGAATCAATTTAGTCCAAGTTTGGAAGTTAACAGTTACAGGGACGCAAGTCAGTATTGGGGAAAGTCAATGTTAAATTTCTCTTGTATTGTGTCACAAATTCATGTTACAAACAGTTTGGAAGCCTGCCTCTTTTCAAGCGGAGAGGAAGCCTATTTGCTTTCATATCAAAGCATTTTTTAAAGCAGTGTCAAAGTATCTAAGGGAAAACTATGCATTAGGGGAAAGTTCTAATCAACGGAAACATCATTTAATGAATCAGGAAATAATGATTCAAACAAATCAACAACCACTTCAATACTTTCAAAATCAAACTAATTTTCAACAGTTTACACCTTACAGTTTGATGGGTTTATTGCAACAAGTTCACTTAGTAATCAAGAATCAGGAAAGTATATCAAGTCAAGTTGGTGGTTTGATGTCAAGAATATCATTGTTTGTCTTTGTCATTCCGCAATGTAGATTGTTAATACATGTCAATAGTATTAGACAATATCATATAGAGACTGTTTTCAAATATGATTCTGAATCACTAACTCATGGTATTTCGTGGAAATAAGTCAATTTCCGTGTTCATAACAGGTTGTTTAACCATATTTTCAAGTTGTACATACTGTAGATGGATGGAACAAATCACCGATTCAAAAAGTGCCATGGTCAGCATCATCAAGGTCATCACTTTCAGGTGGTTGATCAAATCTATTGGTACATATTCCAGACAAGGTGGAGAGTGAGGGAGCTCTACCCTCATTTATTATATGTCTAGTCAAAATTTTGTGGTAAAAAATATTTCAAGTGGAGAGGATTGATCCAAGAGGATCTCGTCAGATCAGTTACACAGGTTTAGTTTCGTCGTCAGCATTTAGTCTGGTGTTTTTAGCTTCAACATGTGGTTGTCGTTAGTTTCGCCAGGATATGGCTATCGACATGTGGTTGTCATCCACTTTGCAGGATTTGGTTGTCGATGGGTTTGTTGTCATGTGACATTTGTTTCTAATGTCGCTTTGTGACATTTAGTTGTAAATGGGTTATCTTTAAAATAAACCTAATACAAACCTAATGAAAACTACACCATGCATTATCCTAAACCCTAACCATGCATTAAAATGTCAAAAACCTAATTCTAAAACCCATTACCCTAAGTCCTAGAACCTAATACATTAACCTATGAAAAACCCATGTATTAAACATAATTAAAATACAAACTCTACGTTAAAAAAAAAAGCTCTCGAGATATTCAAACAATCCATAATATAAAAATATTACAAAAAACATTACAAATTGTTAACAACAGTGATAAACCACGGACCTTAACTGCGTGGGGAGTCAACCATGTCTACAAGCTCATGTGAGCAGATAGGGTAATTGCACGGATATGTGGACAGGTGGACAGTTAACAATAACAGTTAGGCGGAGACAGGTCTCATGTGAACAAGTGGAGATAATATCACGAATAACCACTAGGCTTGGAGACTACATTGGGAGCACAGGACATGTGAATAGGTAGAGGTAACATTGCGGCTAACCATCAGGTTTGGAGACCGCAGCGGGATCGTGGCCATGTGAACATTCGGGCAATCAACTCGCAGTCGGGTTATAAAAAGTAGGAATCTATCTAACTGTAGCCGCGATGGAGAAAGAATGTGAATGAAAGTCAAGCGACCAGAGGTGTAATCATTAGGGTTATGTTAACCACTAGGTGTTCATGCTAGAACTACCGGAGATAACGGCTAGGTGGCAGTCAAATAGTCAACCGCCCTGATCATATGTGGATATTCAACCATTCTGCATTGTTTATATAATTGTCAACGGATATGTTAATATATAATCTATTTTGGGTTTATTGTTGTGTTTTGGCATTAAAACTAATTCAAGCACCATGCAAGTTATCCTAAGGTGTCAAATATTCACAAGGCTGAGGGAAAGCAAACCCAAATTGTAGCTCATTCATCCTGAACTCAGCCTGAGGACGTTAGAGTGCACTTGCAAGGTTATTAGGGGTGATTTTAGGGGCGAATGTTCGCCCTTTGGTTAAATTAAGGGGTTTTAAATTTATAGTGGGCAAATATTTTGTATCATAGTACATTTTTACAAATCACCTCAAATAGCCCACCTTATTTTAAGGGAGAGGGTAAAAAAGGTAAATTTAGCCCTTCAAATTAGGAGTTACAACCTTCCATTCGCCCATTTTCAAGAATAGGTTTTATTTAAGTGAATCCATTCACCCATTTTCAAGAATAGGTTTTATTTAAGTGAATCCTATCGGCCAAAGGCCCAAATACCATATTTATAAAAGAGCTATGGTAAATTAATAAAAATATAAATAAATGAGAGGTATGGTAAATAAATAAATCATTTTTTATATTTACTCCATAAGTCACCTTATATACATGCAAGGGTGTAAACAAATAAAAATATAAGTAAAGTGGAGGTATGGTAAATAAATAAAACGTCTTTTTATACTTACTCAAACGGTATGGTAAATAAATAAAAATATAAATAAACTAGACGCATGGTAAATAAATAAAACCTCTTTTTATATTTAGTCCATAACCCT
>APFE030836135.1:97031-120091 GCA_000404065.3 Pinus taeda | reverse complement strand
TTAGATCCATCTTAATTCTGGGTCTACTAGTTTATGATAACCCACGGTATTGATAATACCATGGTATTCATTTGAGCATAGACTATTTAAAGGGGAAATTCTATCATCTTAGATCCATCTTAATTCTGGGTCTACCAAGTGCTCAGAGGGATATATAGGTTGGTTTTTATGATAATGAAGATATTAAATAGACTTAGGAAATTATATTGTAAAAACGTCTTAAGGTGAATGGTTAAAGCATAGACATTGGACAAGTATATTTGTATACTTCTGTTTTAAACTGAAACAAATCCAGGGCTAAAAGGAATGGATTGAATGCACTAGTCATCCTTCTATAACTTTCCAACATATGCTAGAGTAAACAGATTGTAATTTGGGTAATTTTTCTAATTGCAAATGGGAACATACTTGTGTATTGGCTTGTAATTTGGGTAATTTTTCTAATTGCAAATGGGAACATACTTGTGTATTGGCAGGGTGGATCTAGAAGTGGAGTAAACAAATTGTAACATAGAAGTGATGAATTTGAATTTTTCTTGGTTTTATATATAGTATTAGGTTTTTTCTCATGCTTTCTGTGAATGGCACGGGTGAATTTTATCTTTCACCCACTAGATTATCGATATCTAATTTCGGTAATTTTGATTTCAAAAGATATTTTAAAGAAATGCAATAATTTCATTTGTGTATTCAATAAACACAAGATTTTATAATTGAGTAAAATATTGGCCATGCCTGGTGAGAGATTCCCCAAAAAATTATATATACATATCATATTATTGATAAAATCGCCTTCCATTTTTCCTATGTACCATGGAGATTCGCCTATTTATTATACATGTAAATTTAGGGGGGGTTCTTAAAATTTTCCGTGAGGGTTATAAAGGAAACTTTGTTCATGAAGAGGAGAGGAGAGTGGTTTTGAATTTTTGTGTGCAAATTCTAGAGTTTAGAGGATGTTTTATTTTTCAGTGTAACAGGGGCATCAAGAGTTGGAATTGGAAACCAAGATAGGCATTGGAAAGCTAGTTCAGAGAGATTTTTTATGAAAGTGACTAGAAGTTCTTGCATGCACATACATTTTGGTCAATTGGTTGTGTAATCAACCTCTTCAGAGTCAATCCTAATAAAGCGATCACCCATCTTGAAAGCGAACTCGAAGATGTAGTCCATCAAGGACGAACTCTGTAATCAATCTTGTTGTCTGGTATTCCTGTGTTTTTTTTGTTTTCACTTATTTTTTGAATATTACTTATGTTTTATCAACTATCATAAAGTCATTCTTCTCAAGAAATTCCCACGATTTCAACACATTAAGTTAACATTCATTTCACTGTTGGCATAATCAATTCTACTTCAGTTTTAACATATGATGATTTTAGATCTGTTCAACAAAAAAGAGGGTTGATCGAGGGATTTAAGGAAAATAAAATAAAATTACAAAGGCCAAAACCAGACCTGCCACTATAAATTTCAGACTCAGAGTAGTAAACCTGACAAAGTAGAGAACACTAAAGGGAAATGGTGATACTAGAAAATTTCACACAAAACCATAAAATGACAATCAATCAAATAGAAGGATTGGTTCCCTAATGAAGGTGCCAATTTATGGTGCAGGTAAATTATCAGTGTGGACACAAACAATTCCTCTAGCACGAGTGAGCCGGTCTAGCCACAAACAAAGAATCTATGGAAAATCTCCTTAATCTAGAATCAATTAAGAGGGCTACCTCTTAGAACACTATTCCACTTGTTGTTGATCCTGCTTCCTCACTCCAACTATCTTTCATTTCCTTCCTTCAAATACCTTAAACAAGCAAACAAACAACAACAACAAATGTGATAGCATATAATATTGTATTCGACCTACTTAACAGGTCAAGGAACATTAAGCCATAAAGATGTAAAATAACACTTCATGTAGGAAATCAATAAATAGTTGTATTCATATAAATCAGAAATAGATTACAACCAATGCCTTGACGTTGTTGGTCTCCTCAAACATATCTGGGTTCCCACAATTCTGCTAGAATCTCATGGATAGCCCCAACAATGGAAGTTTTAAGCCCTCTTCCCTTTAGTTTCAAACTAAACCAAAACACACTATTCTCCCTCAAGCATACACTAGAAAGCTACAAGCTATAGATGTCTTTTTGATCATTAAAACTCACTCCAAAACAATTTTAGCTTGGGAAAAGAGAGGTTTATATAGCTTGGATGGATGGGATATAGTTCCTCTCATCATGGGAGAAGGTCTTATCTCTTGATTTTGTTCCATCCTAATAGCAGAAAGGAGCCCAAACTGACTTCCTTAGCTCCATCCAGCCCAACCATCTACCAGACATCCGTTACAAAGCTTCTAGAGCTAGAAGCTTCGACTCCATATTTAAAAAACTCACCAAAAGAGGATCGACGTGATTGGAAAAGGGCTCTATTGCTCCATACGACGCTAGGGCTGGTTTTAGTATCTGCAAATCTGCGAGAGGAGGAAACTAGTCAGTAGCGTGGTCTTGTAAAATGGGATAAAAGGAAGATTCTTGGGAAATGATGCAAAGGGGAATTATTATTCTCATGAAGAGGGACATACTGGGATTTTCTTCATGATGGGAAATCATGTTGAGTTCATTGTAGAGGTCCTCCAAGATTGTGGATGGGGACTACAGGGATAGTGACAAAATGTTGTGTAATAGGCCCATCTCCACATGATTTGGAATTTATCCAGGAAAAAGAATTAAAGGTATTACAGACTCATGTGCATGGATGTGCCTATGTTACTTGATGCAATGGATCGATAAGATTGCAAAATACATAGACACTGAAGTAGTTAGAGAAAACATAATAGGAAAACATATAAACCCAACAAGTTTAATAAGGTATGACTTCACCCAACACTCCTGGACTATGTCTCTTGGTCCAGCCTTCAGTGGTGGCCTCTCTATTATGTTTTCAAACTAGATGTTTTACAACAGTGAGCTCAATTTGAGTCTCACTCAACAAATATAAATCAATAGGACTATAGTTGGATCCCCCAAGTCTTAGGAGTACATAGATTCTCCTTACTAAAACTCGACCTCTACTGGTCACGGTAGTATGAGCCCAATCTGAGACTCATGCATGACAGGGATGTATAGAGGAGTTCGCTTGAACCTCTCCAGCCTTTTCTGGACTACACAGACTCTCTGACTCTCTTTGGCTCTGTCTGGCTCGATGCCGCCTTTAGGTCAGCTTGGCTCCTTCTCTCTATTCTCTACTCTTAGCTTTCTACATCTAACTAACTCTTACTGTTTGCTTTGTCCCTATCAGTTCATGGCTTTAAAGCCAATTTGCTTTCTGATTGTTTGTTTCTTCTTCCCGGCTTTCTGGTTTCCCTGCCTCTGTCCATTTGAATCCCTCTGTTCTGCATCATCATCACTATGTAACGCCTTACGCGGAGGTGGCCACCTATTTCGTAATGAACTGAGTGTCAGTTCTCTTGGAAATGTTTGAATGGTTGTTATTTTGGTTTAACTCCCAGATTGCCTACGACACGTGAATCTTTGCTAACTCATCGTCCATGCCGAACTTCAAACCTTATAAAACTCGGCCTGTTTACCCCATTGAATCTGGTCATCCATTGGATTGCATTTCTGCCATCAATATGGGGCCTCCAAATCATATGGTCTCCGTCCCTATCACGCGAGTAAGTAGCACGACGTTTAACCATCCAATGTGAGTGTTTTCTCTCTCTTCCGCCAGACGCGTGGCACCCAGTGTGTGGCATCGGGCGGGACTCGATTGAAACTTCTTACCGCTCAAGGCCCATCTGATATCTTGTCAGTTTTTATGTGTGACCCACCTCTGGCAGAATCGGTGTGATATCCGTACGGTTTTTGACTTTTTGGGTCTGAGTCGCTCAGGGCTTTTCCATCTTTGAGGGGTCACTAATCGCATATTAGAAACCTCCCCCATTTCTCGAAAGACCTCCCATTTTACCAATTTGTGACAGTGCACGTTATCATGGGCCAATGGTCTGCGTGCTTGATTGAGGGTCCTCGTTGGTCCATGCTACTCACAAATTGCAACTATTTAGAGGATATTTATGATAATAATCTCGACCTTTGTAAGTCTTTGAAACTTTGGCATGAATTTTCAGAGTTATGAAAACTTAGAGAGTGTTTTAGGATCCAATTCGGATCACGACCTTCCCACTGAAAAATCTTTTGGACCACCAAAATTTGGTTTTTAAGCGTCAATCAAGTGAAGGTATAAATTCCCCGCTTGCCCAATTTCTATCCATTTTTCACTGCTTGGTTTTGAACCTTTGAGCCCAATCCTAAGATACTCAACATCACCTCTGTGCGTAGTTCTCACCTTCCTATTCAGAATTGTATCTTCCTGTAACTCATTGAGATATTCAGGCAATAGATCGTCAATCGAAGGCAACTGACTCTGCTCTTTGGGATCTTCAGTCATTGAAGGTTCAAATAGTCTCAAGTTGTCTACATTAACAATTGAGTAGATGTGCATGTAAGATGGTAAATCAAGGCGAAAATAATTCTCACCAATTTTCGCAAGTATCTTGAAAGGTCCATACCTTATTGGCTTCAACTTCTTAACTTCAACCTACATTATGTCTTTTCTGATATACAACTAGACTTGATCACCAACTTGGAAACTATGCTCAATCTGATGCTTATCATGCCTTGCCTTATACTTGGCTTAGATATTTTCCAGTTGTTCATGTACTGCCTGGTGAATCTCTTGGATTTGTTCAATGAACTTGTTTGCCTTGTCCACATCACTGTGTCAATCAACTATTATATCTTTAACAAAGACAAAATCCAAGGGAGAACCTAGTGTGAAACCAAAACAGGTCTCAAAAGGATATTTTTGTGTAGAAGAAAGTTTAGCTCGGTTGTAAGCATGTTGCACATAACATAAATGTTCATCCCAAATCTTGGGATGCTTTCTGCAATAGCCTTTGAGCAGCTGGATCATTGTCTTGTTGACCACTTCTGTTTGGCCATCTGTTTGTGGATGGAAAGCTATGCTCTTCTTTAGTCTGGTGTCCATCAATTCCCACAAACTCAACCAAAATTTCCCAACAAATCAGGTATCTCGATTAGATACAATGGAAGTGGGTAATCCACAATGAACCCATACATGATGAAAGAACAACTTTGTTGTTTATTAAGCTATAACCTGTTTATTACAAGGTATTAAAATACACATTTTGTTGAACCTATTGACAACAACATATAAATAGTCATCACCTTTTCTAGATTTAGGCAGTCCTCCAACAAAGTCCATGGAAACACTTTACCAAGGATGAGAAGGAACTGGTAGTGGAGTGTACAAGCCTAGTTTTCTATTGTTGGGTTTTCTTTTAGCAGACATAGTACACCATTTGACATATCTAGAAACTCTCTCATTCATTTTTGTCTAATAACAAAATCTTTGTAGTTGTGCAATTGTTTTACTTACACCAAAGTGACCTAATATTAGAGAAGTGTGTGCTTCTTGAATTATCTTTCCTCTTTCAATTTGTGGAATGCATAACTTCCCACAATGATACAAGAGTCAGTCCTTAACGTGGTAATCCAATTCTTTTACTTGTTTGCCATGACTTAAAGTTGCATATACATCTTTAAAATCTATATCTTCAATGTAGCCTTCATGCAATACTAAATTATGCTTAAGTTTAGTAGATGCATTTATGATTGGTCTGGACAACATATCTGCAACTTTATTGTGTATTCCTTTTTTTATATCTAATGACTAGATGAAACTGTTGTAGAAAACTCATCCACCTATAGTGTCTTGATTGCTGCAACTTAGTTTGTGAGTGTAAATATTAAAGTGGTTGATGATCAGTATGTATAACTGTCTCTTTGCCCATTAGATAATGTTTCCACTTTTTCACACTCTGTACTAATGCATACAATTCTTTATCATATGTGGGATAATTTACTACTGCAGAATTAAATGTATCAGAATGATAACATATGGTTTTACCGTGTTGCATCAACACTGCTCCCATGGCATAGTCACTAGCATCCATTTATATCTCTAATGGTATTTGAAGATTGGACAGTGCTAGTACTGGTGTTGTACTAATATTTTCTTTCTAGGTGTTGAAGGCTTTTTTCTATTTGCCTCCCCATTGAAACACCTTGTTCAATCTTGTTAAAGCATGTAAGGGAGCTGCAATCAAGGAAAAGTTAGAAATAAACTTTCTCCAATATTGTGCCGCTCCTAGGAAGCTTCTAACTTCTATAGTAGATTTGGGTTTAGGCCAGTTTGCAATGACTGCAACCTTAGAGGGATCTATCTTCAATTCACTACCCTCTACAATATGACCCAAATAATTCAAAGATGTTTTTCCAAATTCACATTTTGAGAGCTTAACATAAATATTCTCTTTTCAAAACATCTAGAGTCCACTTTACATCCTTCAAATGTTCTTCCCATGTTTTACTAAATATAAAAATGTCATCTAAATATACATTGACAAAATCATCAATAAAAGGTCTGAGTACATCATTCATTACTCTCATGAAAGTATCAGGAGCATTAGTTAAGCCAAAAGGCATAACCAACCACTCATACAATCCTTACTTTGTTTTGAGAGCATTCTTCTAGGCATCTTGCTCTACAACTCTGACCTGATGATAGCCACTATGCAAGTCCAACTTGGAAAAATAAACAGCTTCTTTCAACTGATCTAGTAGATCATCTATGCGAGGAAGGGGATAACGATTTTTTATCGTTATCTTATTCAAGGCTTGGTAATCAATGCACATTCTCCATGAGCCATATTTCTTTCTTACCAAGACAATTGGAGACCCACATGGCGATGTGCTAGGTCTTATGAACCCTTTCTCGAGCAGCTCCTGTACCTACTTCTTGACTTATGCATTCTCTAAAGCAGACAACCTTTTATACCTGTGGCTGCGATTGTTGTTTCATCACCTGAGTCTGACCCCAAATCTTTTTGAATAGCTGTAGCAGTCTTCTTCTTTTTGCCTTCGTACTTCTTGGGTTTCAGCTCTGGATGCAGAATCTAGTAGTGTTCATCATCATGCCCATCCTTTTTATAGTGAGTGCATGAAGACTTGGTCTTTTGTACAGTATTTGTCTTCCTCCTTTTCCATTTTTGTTTTCTTTTCTCCTTATTCTTGCTTGCAGTGGGTTTTGATGATCCCTCAACTTCTGGGTTCACATTCTTACCTCTAGCCTCTAGATGTGTAGCCTGAACAGATACCTCATCTATGCTAGTGGGATTAAACATGAGAATGGTGTGCTTTAAATAGTTTTGTAGGCCACCTATATAATTTAGTAAAGTTTCAGGTGAGTCTAAAGAAATTCCTAGAATCAAAGCTCTTTTCCTAAATTCTTGAGTGTATCCTTATACACTTTGCCCTTTTAATTGGCGAAGAGTTTTCCAGCTCATCATGGCTTGCTGCATATAGGCTAGTGGATAGAATTTCTTTTTAATTGCAGAAACAAATTCACTCCAGATAGAAATAATTTTACCATGCTTCTTCATGTCATCTTGTGTCCTGCCTTCCCACCATACCAAGGCAATGCCTCCAAGGTGTAGGCTAGCCATCTGAATCTTACTTTTGTCTAAATCGATGCTCTACACTCTACAATATACATCAATCTGTCTAATCCAATTATCCAGCTCCTCTGCATTCAACTCTCCATCATATATTGACAAATAAAATTTAACATCTAATTTAATCAAAAATGTTTTCTTTTTATTCTCAGGGCTATTAGGAGGTGTGGGAAATTTTTATTCTTTCCCTTTGCCTTTAGAGTGGTCATGGAGGAGAGATTCCTCTACTCCTTTATCTTGTTTGGAGTTTGATGAATCTTCATCTCTACCTTTCTTAAATTCTCTATACATTTCTTCTACCATGGCTTTCATGGTCATAAAACTATCCATGAATTGGGAGTCTGATTCCAAGGGACCTTCTTCTGACATTTTTCTCTTAGGATAGACTCTTCCAATTTCAGGGTTAGCTTCAACCAACTCTCCTTCTCCTAATTTAAGCTTTGATCTAGTTAGAATTCAACAATAAAATCCAGCACAAGCTTGTCTAACCTTAGTAACCTAGAGCTCTGATACCACTTGATCTGAAATTTATCTAGGACAAAGAATTAAAGGTATTACAAACTCATGTGCAAGGATGTGCCTATGTTGCTTTATGCAATGGATTGATAAGATTGCGAAATACATAGACACTGAAGTAGTTAGAGAAAACATAATAGGCAAACATATAAACACAACAAGTTTAATAAGGAGTTCACCCAACACTCCTGGGCTACATATCCTGGTCCAACCTTCAGTGGTGGCCTCTCTATTATGTTTTCAAAGCAGAGTTTTTACAATAGTGAGCTCAATTTGAGTCTTACTCAATAGATATAAATCAGTAGGACTCTCCTTGGATCCCCCAAGTCTTTGGAGTACATAGACTCTCCTTACTGAAACTCGACCTCTACTGGTCACAGTAGTATGAGCCCAATCTGAGACTCATACATGACAGACATGTACAGAGGATTTCGCTTGAACTTCTCAAGCCTTTTCTAGAGTACATAGACTCTCTGACTCTCTCTGGCTCTGTTTGGCTCGATGCTGCCTTCAGATCAGCTCGGCTCCTTCTCTATGTTCTCTGCTCTTAGCTTTTTGTGTCTAACTAACTCTTACTACTTACTCTGTCCCTATCAGTTCGTGCCTTTAAAGCCAATCTACTTTCTGACTGCTCGTTTTTGCTTCTCGACTTTCTGGTTTCCCTACCTCTATCTATTTGAATCCCTCTGTTCTGCATCATCATCACAGTGTAACACCTCAAAGGGAGGTGGCCACCTATTTTGTAACAAACTGAGTGTCAATTCTCTTGGAAATGTTTGGATGGTCATTATTTCTGTTTAACTCCCAGATTGCCCACGACACATGAACCTTTACCAACTCATCATCCATGCCGGAATTCAAACCTTATACAACTTGACCTATTTACCCTGTTGAATCTGGTCATACATTAGATCACATTTCTACCATCGATCTGGGGCCTCCAGATCCTACGGTCTTCGTCCATATTGGGTGGGTAACTAGTATGACGTTTACCCGTCCGATGTGAGCGGTTTTCTCTCTCTTCCACCAGATGCGTGGCACCTAGTGTGTGGCATTGGCTGGGACTCAGTTGAAACTGCTTACCGCTCGAGGCCCTTCCAATATGCTACCAGTTTTGTGTGGGACTCGCCTTTGATAGAATTTGTGTGATATCCATACAGTTTTTGAAGTTTTAGGTTCGGGACTCTCGGGGCTTTTCCATCTTTGAGCGGTCACTAATCACATATGAGAAACCTCCCCTATTTCTCGAAAAGATCTCCCCTTTTCCCGATTCATGACAGCGCATGTTACCATGGGCCAACGGTCTGCGCACTTCACTGAGGGTCCTTGTTGCTCCACGCTACTCACAAATTGCAACTGTTTAGAGGATATTTCTGATAAGCTCGACATTTGTAAGTCTTTGAAACTTTGGCATGAATTTTGTAGACTTATGAAAACTTAGAGAGTGTTTTAGGATCCAAGTTGGATCACCACAATTTCTACATGCAAGACCGACAAGACAACTGGGACAACACTACACAATTTTGAGGCTCAAAGCACTACTACAGGAAAGGGGTCCCTGGAGGAACCTCTATGCAATTTCTAAGTGTAATGCAGCTGGACTACTCTGCACATTCCTGGAGAGCAGTGCTGGCTGGGGCCTCAGCAGGCTACAGGGTTTCCACAGGAAAGGGAGGTTAGTGTCTCTATGCACTAATGGGGTTTCAGCAGGCAAGGGATGAAGCTTGATGGTTGTAAAAGCAAAGTGCACAGTTTTGGGAAGCTGGATGAGGCTAGGTTGCTTGGGAGAATGGCTAAATTTGGGATCACTGAAACATATGTAAACATTGATAGGACTCGACTATGGTCACACACACAGACACTTAGTGACATAACGTAGACCATCCAAAATACATAAGACATACTTTTCTTGATGCAACAACATTCATGACAAGAACGCATGAGGTGAGTGTGAAACATGTCTATGTGATGATGTCCACTCATATGCAAAAAATTCCCTTGAAGCAAGACAACATCCCCTTTGCATGAAAAACAACAACCCATGTGCCCAAAAATGACACATTCTACATGAAGATGAGAATGCGGAAAATTCTTAAGATCAAGGAGGGGACCTTGAAATCATCAACTTACGAATCAAGCGATCAAGGATAATCAATCGTAGGATCTGAGGTAGGCTTTGAAACATGCATTGGGGCGAATTTTTTTTAGTGTGGTTGTATCCGCTACAACATATACTTATCTTTGGAAAATTGGTGAGGGCTCCCTATTAATCCAATCTCAAGGGATACCTATAAATTTAACAAAACAAATAAACAATGTTTTTCCAATTTTTTTTTTTTTTTTTTTATTCTTTGGTCTCATTCTTCTTTACAGATCCTTCTTTGGCAAAATTTGCATGATCCCGATTTCTCTTTCTATTTCTCGAATTCTTAGGAAAACTGCTTCTTCAGTGACCCATCTTGTGAAAATTGCAGCATTCAATCTTGGATAGGTTTACCTTCCTTGTAGGTCCTTTAGAATTCTTGAAGGTTCCTTTGTTCTTGTGACGAGAGGAATAAACCTTCGAAACTTTCCCCTCTTCGTTCTCTTTTTTTCTTACTAATGAAATTTTGACTTCTTCTTGACTACATGCATTCGATAATTGTTCGAATGTAGGAGTTTCCTTCCAATTGTTGAGAACTGATGAAAAGGAACTCCAAGATGTTGGTAATCTTATCATTGCAGTTATTTCAAGCTCATTTTCAGGTATTATCTCATCTATTACCTAGATTTCATCTATGATTCTAGCTATCCTCATAAGGAAGGATGTCATGGTGTCTTCCTTTGTCATCTTTATAGTTCTTAGTTCATTCTTAGGACTTGAAATTTGGCCAATGTTCTTGATTGTGAATAATTTGGATAAAGCCTCATACATGTCTTGAGCAGTGTTATAGCACCATTTATCACTCTTGGTAGATCTGATGCTTCGATTATGGCCTAGGGCAACCCTTCCTTCTAGAATTGGTCCAAAATCTAAAAATACATGTTTTAATCCCTATACGCTACTTTGCCCTATGATAAAAGCATGTACACATGGGTCAACATATACCCAACCCACGTACATGTGTTAAAACACTTAAAAAAATAAATTTCCTTAATTTTGGGTGGACTTCATGGGTTTTACATATTGCTCACCTCCATAACTATTTCCCAACTGAAAAAACTAATTTGGAGAAGTATAAATAAACCTCCATGGGAAGTCCTTAAGGGAGAAGATATGAGATATTGATACTATAGTGAGATTATCCCTGATCGAGTCTGACGAAATCCCTGTGCCTCTTACACTCCCCAAAGTTTTAGGAAACCCTTGTTTCCTTGTTGGAGATATCCTTCATCTTTCTTGAGATATTCTTGTGTTGGTGATGGAGGAAGATTGTTGAGGCTAAGAAAGGACGGATCCAGAGGATGGTTCTGCTTGGATCCAGAGAAAGACTTAGGTCATATTTCTCCACCTTACTTGTAGCTTACTTCAATAAAGAAATGTTGTTCAGTTCTCGATATTAGACATGTTTATGCATTAATTTATATTGTAATTCATTTATGAATCTTGTATTGACACATAATTGTTCATTCATTTATATGATCTAAAGTTATTATCATGAACATGCTTTATGTTTCTACTGTTGTATATGTTTCATTTGAATAATTTTCAGGTTTTAAAGACATCAGGAGAAGCTGAGGGCTTTCACCCTGCAGGATCTACGCAAACGCAGGACCTCCAGGTAAGAACACTCCTGCACAATTCGGTAGAATAAGCATTTATGTTGTTTTCTTGAGCATTTCTTGCTATTATTTTCCATCCACTCTATTGGGATTTTCAACCCAAGACCCTAGGGTGATCTCACCCACAACAAAATTGGTGACTCCATTGGGGATAAAATTCTTATTATTCCTCTTTTGGGTTGTTTGCTCTCAATGAGGGTTCATTTTCTTGATTTATTGATTTTACTATGTTGTTTGATTCATTAGTGTCCCAAGCATCAAGTCTGATCTTCTTGATCAAATCTTGATTTTTGGTTTTTCCTAATTGAGCTTTGTATATGTTGTTTTCTTGGATTACAGTTGCATATACATGTAGGTTTCCTCAAGTATACTCGCGCATACGTGAGTTTCTTGTATTAGAAATGTGTGTGCATGCTTATATGTATTTACTCAGTTGCATACACAATTTTTGAAATTTTTTCTCAAATCTCTTTGCCCAATTAGGTCTTCTTCCTGGTGATTTATGTTGTTGTATGGTCATCTACTATATGGAGAATCTACTATCTGGAGAACTTAGTTTTCCTGCAAGCTTTCTTTTTCAAAATCTCCTTCTCACTGAAAAGCCTAGTTGGACTAGGATTACTTCTTAAGCAGGTTTGTGGTTTGTGTCTTGGGTTCAAGACTTATGTTTGAAATTCTTGGATATTCTAGCTTTCTAGAACAATAAATTGATTTCGATTTCATTTGAATCCCATATTTAAAGTTTCCTTGCTTTGTGTTTCCTTTTTTGATTGGCCCAGTTTCCTTTTGTTCTTTTTAGAGAGTCCTTTTTGGGAATTTTGAAATTTTTTCTTTCTTTACATTTTTTTGGTTTGCCAAAATATTTTGTTGTTGTTCAGGATCAATTTGTGCAAGTTTGTAGTCTCTCTTGTTTGACGTTTCATTTATTAATAAGTTTTATAACTTGCAAGATTTAAAGAATATTTTTTCTTATTTCTTGATCTTTTGAATGTTAGTAGTGCTTTTGAGACCTCAAAAAGTTGCTTTTGTTTCGTTGAAAGAAAAAACACAAAAAACATTTCTTTTGTTTTTCTTTTTCCAAGCTTTTGGTTTATGGTTTCTTTTGTTTTGTTGTTGTGAAGAAATTTGTTTCTTTTTCATTTTGTTCTTCTTGCTTTGGAGAGAGATTTGTTTTTAATTTTTGCCCTCTTCAATACCAAGTTGACTTAGTTGACTCTATAAAGAACCACATTTGCTTACGAGTGTTTTTTAGGATCTTGCATCGTCATTTTAACTTGCATTAGGTTAGTTTTCATCTTAAGAATTCTTAGTCTTTTAAGATTTTGGGTGTGTGTGGATTGCTTCAGAAAATAAAAGAAAAATCATTTTCTTATATATAAGTTCTCGTAGAACCGAAGTAGAAATCACTCTTCATCGAAAAAAATAACTGCATGCATATAGTTAGTTTTCTATTGGTTTCTTTTGCATCATAAAACATCATTAGTTTCACTCTCATAATTCCCCCTGACTTAAAGAAACTATATAAAATCAAGCAATTTAATAAAATGAACTAGAACTTTTAACAAACACCAACAAGTTTAGGTTCATTAGGGCCTTGGAATAAGTGAGTGGAGAGTTAACTCTCTGAGGCCGCTTAAATTATAAAACTTAGAAGTTGAATAACAAGCAAAATCCAATATCATTAGAAAGGTTGGGAAAGATCTATGACTGGGAGTTAAGCACGAGGGAGAGTGAAGAGAAGGAAGAGAGAAACCCCCTCTCCTACTTGTTGGATCCTGCCTCACGACTGTTCCACCCAGCTTTTGATACGAGTTGGTATCCATAGTTTCTTTTCCTAGGGATCGCATAGGTGGTTGGAGATGAGAATCTTGTAGCACCTGAGCCTGATGTTTTATCACATTTAATAGTACTTTTTGAGGGTACCCTTGTGGAGCTAAGGTGCTTGCATCGGTAAAGGATGTTGTCTAGAGGTCAGAGTAACTACTTCTGAACCTTTGCTAGTAGGCCTAGGGTGTAATTACCCCAGACTATTTTGGAAGGCCCTTGATTTTGGATTTCTTGTATTTTGGTGTTCAGTCCTAATCACCCGAAGCGGAAGTACTTGAAAGTAGTTTTATTGTCTGTATCTTTAGCGAATTTTAGAGAGTGCTCTTTTCTCTTAGTTGGCCTAGATTTACAACATTTTTGAGTCTTTAAGTAGATTCCTAAAAAATAATTCAAAGTGGTTGATCGACCGGCTCGTTGATCTAGGAGACTCGGTGGGCTTTCGCCTATGAGTCCTGAGACTTCTCCTCAAAGGTGTAGGAACAATTCTCCTAGTGGTTTTCAATCAGTGGCAATAGGTTCATCAGATATTGATCCTCCGGTTGGAGTTATTGATTCACAAGAGAGACCTGGTACAAGTAAAGAGTTATAGAGGAGCACTCTAGTTCTTTCTCGAGTCTTAGTTCAGTTGGAAGACATTATTGAGGTTGAAGATCTTCCTGAGTCTATTTTGGCTCCTAATTCTCCTCTTCCTCCCGATCATCCAGATGTTTTATTATACATCAGAACTCCAACCAACAGGCCTTCGAGCCTAGTTTTATATCAATATTTTCCCTCGATGATCAATGCTGGAAGGTTGGCATTCACGATGAGTGCTACGAGTACAAAAACTCTTGTATCCATATAAGGAGCAAGAACAATTTATATACCTTATGTTACTCCTAGCACTGGTATATTTGATTCTACTTCCATTCCATCTTCGAGCGGAAGTTCTTAAGCTGTTGCCTCTGGCCTTGGACTTTTCCCTTTTGGAATGCCGACGAGTGTGATTCCTTTAGTTCCATTAAGTATTCCATCAGCCGCTTCCACATCCATGGCAAGTGGATCAACTTCTTTTCAGGGTTTCCCATTTAGGGGTGTTCATATACCACACTCCAACCCATCTTTGGGATCAATACATTTTTCCTCTATAGGTCAAAGTTATAATTTGTTTCAAGGTTGGACAAACCCTATAGTTAGCGGGTTAGGAGCCAAGAATCAACCTTATTTTAGCCAACAAGAGAATATTTTGTATTCTTTTGTCAGTTCATTCTAGAAAATTTCTCCCTATGCTAATGCGTGGAACCCTTACCAAGGGCTCTCTTCTCCTTTTAACACTTCTCTGGGGGGGTTCGTTGGGGGGGGGGGAACTTTACTAGTTATGGAAGTTTTTCGACAAGAGTTGGTCAAACTCTAGGTTTTTCCTGGACCATAAGGAGATCCTTATGGTTCAGTTAGGTCTATGAGTTACTTTAGGCAACCTAGTGCCTTTACAAATGTAGGCCATTCTTTTTAGAATGTTGGGAGTTCTACCCACACTGGGTGGAATCC
Source organism: Pinus taeda (assembly GCA_000404065.3). NCBI lineage: Eukaryota > Viridiplantae > Streptophyta > Pinopsida > Pinales > Pinaceae > Pinus > Pinus taeda. The sequence goes on along the minus strand of APFE030836135.1, from coordinate 104,859 downwards.
TCAGGGTCCTTCGCGCCTACCTTTTATGGCAACATTAAACTTGCCATATATTCCTAAATTGACTAATGATCCGATTAGGTATAACCTGGTTTGGCCTCCGATCCCAACCAAAATTCCCTTAGATATACTTAAATTTGAAGGGAAAAATGGTGAAGATCTAGGTGACCACGTAACCACTTTCCACTCATGGTGTTCATTAAATTCCCTAATAGACGATTCAATTAGGTTGAGATTATTTCAACGTACTCTAACTGGGAATGAGTCTAAGTGGTACATAGAACTTCTAGGGGGCACCTTCACTTATTTCGATGATTTTTCTATTATCTTTTTGAACCATTTTCAATTTCCTGTCCGATATGATGCTAGAATTGAGCTTTTGGCTAATTTCCATCAGGATCAAGCAACTCACATTTCAAATCATATCTAGGAATGGAGGAGAAGGAAGAGGCTCATTAAAGCCGATATTCCAAAATAATTTATTCTTGAATGGTTTCTTAAATTGTTACAACCTGAGATCTCTAAGGACATGTCTCTCTCTATTGTTTTCACCGAAGAGCAGGCTATTTTCAGAGCCCAACAGTTGGAACTTATATATTCTCAATTTGGGGTTCTTAAAAAAATTCTACCTGATTCTCCTAGATCCAAGGTTGATATAGCCAAATTGAAGCCAGGTCCCCATGTCAATGGGCTAGGATCAATTTATGCTAACATGGCTAACCTATTGAATCAATTACAACAGTTGTCTTTACAAACTGCTTCTTCTATGCAAACATCATCGTCTATATCTACACCTTCCCACCTACGTCTATAAATTTCGTCCAAACTTCTAACCCCAAATGAAACCAACAATCTGATGGGAAGCAGAAAGGATGAGGTATGAAAAAGAGAAAGGATGGGAAGGGCAATGCAAACAAACCCAACAATGATGTCGGAGGGGGTAGAAAGGATTCCAAGAAAAAAGTAAAATTTCCATGCAAGTTATGCAATGGAGATAATTTGACTCATCTCTACCCTAAGATCCAAGACGGTCAGTGCTTATTAGTATAGTAGGGATCTGTCTAGCTCCCAAGATGTCCTCACTAACCCTTTTCCCTAAGGGAAATAATTACTTGCTGGCACGAACTCTAATACTGGTACCTTCACAGAGGGGAATCAAGAAGGGGATGATTCATAAAATGTCTACTTGATGAGTTCACATATCGATGTCGCTATGTGATCATGTGATTACGATGAATTAAAATCATCTAAGGCTAAGTCTGCTTTCGATGCTTTAGAGCCGCTCCATATTGAGAGGCCCTCTATTGAGTCTATACCTCAGATGTCGAAAGGCTCTGCAAAGCGCTCGACCATTAACCCTAATGTTAGGGAAGCCCAAAACTACTTGATTGTAGAAGATCTTGCTCAAAGTCCTTGTGCTATGTTATTGTTAGAGGTACTCCAGTCATGCCTTGCTTAGAGGAGTGCATTACTCTTGGCAATCAGAGCAGTAGATCCAAAAAATTATCTTGTGCTTAATTTTGATATGTCAAACATAAAAAAGAGACTTCTGCATCATATGGCTTTCCAGATAAAGTCCACATATCGAAAGACCAACATCTTTCGAACTATTATAGATGAGGAAGCTTCCACATGTGTGATGTCCATGTCATTTCGGAAGGCCATTGGATCGCCTCAAGTTATTCCTTCACCTACTCTATTGACGACATTTGATGGACGTTCTCATAGGTTGCACGGGATTATTCCAGCCTTTCCCATCTGTGTTGGGGGAAGGGGGTAAACATTGAGGTAGAAATAGTCAATAAGAATCAGGATTACAACCTCCTTTTAGGAGGGAATTGGATTTATGAGATGAATGCCATAGTATCATCATTATTTCACATCCTTTGTTTTCCTCATGAAGGGAGGATCATAAAAGTTGATCAAATGGATTATTCTTCGGGTGACTCCCACGCATCTTCTGAGTCTATCGTTCCACTAATGGACAATCCCAAGCAACCTACAAAGAATTTAGGAGTTGGAATGTACTCTTCATTGATGGGTACTTTTGATATTCCTGCTCCTACAGCTAGAATCAATGTTATTTCATCCTCGAAGGGACCTTCTCGAAGAGAGCTCTTTCAAACTCATTATTTTTCGGACCCTGGCCTTTACCCTCATCTACCAACACATTAGATGGAGGGAAGGTAGGTGGAATGGCATGTCCTATGTCTGCAAAAAAAAATTCTTATCAGTCTATCATTAACTCTACAGACTCCCATTGTACTCATTTCTCACTAGAGGAGTTAGATGGAAATGTGGCTCTAGCCTGGACCCTTGATTCAACTTTGGCTCATGATTTCTTAGATACTGTCTTACCATCTGAGGAAGCAATTATAGAAGCAATGATGGGCGTTGATAGACCATGGGATGACCTACATCATCATTCATATTTCCTCCCTCATTTGCAAGAAATTGAGTCGAGTTTGTCTAGTCCTTCTACTAGTGATGTTCATACAAATTTAAATCCTTTGGTTCCAACACAGTTTTTTGCTGAAGGTAACATGTCTGTTATCTCACAAAATGTATTGATGAAAATTTCTATGAATTCTAACATAATTTAAAATGTCTTCAATGGAGCTGACTGTTCCCCTATATAAATTTAAATGTATACCAATCTTTGCAAAGAGTTTCGTGATGTGTTCGTTTGGTCTTATGAGGAAATTCATGGAATAGATCCATCTACAGTCCAGCATGAGATCAAAACATACGAAAATGGTAAACCTATTCGTCAAAAACTTAGACCGTTTAATCCTATAAAAGCAGCAACTATCAAAGTTGAAGTCAAGAAGCTGCTAAAGGCAAGTTTCATATACCCCATTCCTTTAATTGAGTGGTTCTCTAATCTAGTCCCTGTAGACAAAAAGCAAGGAACGATTCAAGTATGCATTGACTTTAGGGACCTAAATAAGGCTTGTCTAAAAGACAATTATCCTACGCCCTTTATTGATCAAATTATTGATGAATGTGTGGGTAATGAAATTGTTTCATTCATGGATGGATTCTCTGGTTATAATCAAATTATTATCCATCTAGAAGATCAACACAGGACAACCTTTATTTGTCCCTGGGGTACGTTTTCATACAAAAAGATGCCTTTGGTCTCAAAAACATTGAATCCATTTTTTAGCTGGCCATGTCTTATTCTTTTCACGAATCAATCACATTATCGAAGTATATCTGGATGATTTCGCTGCTCGTTCTTGAAAGAGAATTGATCATCCTAAGCATCTTCGGTTGATCTTTGAGTGGTGCCATTTTTATAAAATCCAGTTGAATCCAAATAAGTGTGTTTTTGCAGTGACATCAGGTCAGTTTCTAGGATTCATCATGTCAACGGAGGGGATTTGTGTAGATACCTTCAAGGTTGAGGCAATACTTCGGTTTCCTCCCCCATCTTCAATACATCAACTTCAAAGTCTCCAAGGAAAAGAAAATTTCTTGAGGATATTTATATCCAATTATGCTGAGATCATAATGCTTAAGAAAGGGGTCCCATTTGTATGGGATGATTTCACGCAATTATCTTTTGATGCTCTAGAAAAAACATTAACCTCTTCCCCATTGTTGAGTCCACCTGATTATAGCGGAGATTTCCTCTTGTATCTCACTGCAACAGAATTAACCATAGGTATGGTTATGGTTCAGGAAGATGATGCCTTATGTGAGCATGTAATCTAATATCAAAGTCAAGGCTTGGCAGGTCCTAAAATGTGCTATTCTTCCATCGCGAAATTAGCTTTGGCAGATGTCCATGTTGTCCAGCGGCTTCGGCATTACATTCTCCTTCAAAAAGCATTCGTCTTAGCAGTCATCAATCCATTTTAGTTTGTTTTCAGTAGGCACGTGATTGGGGGAAAATATACTAGATGGATTTTCATTTTGCAAGAATTCGATCTCGAATTCAAAACAGCCAAATCTAAGAAATCTTTAGTATTTGCAGAGTTGATATTAGATTTGCCTTGTGAAGAATAAATTATACACGAGGAAAGTTTTCATGATGAACATTTATTTCTTATTTCCTCACAAGATCCTTGGTATGGGGATATCATTATATATCTTCAGAATTTGAAGTTTCTATCCACTGTTTCCAAGGATGAGCATAGAAAGTTGGGTCACCTCGCTAAGAATTATGTTATTATAGGTGACACATTGTATCATAGTGGGATTGATTCAATCCTTAGGTGTTGTTTAACCTTGGAAGAAGTTGAGTCAATTCTTAATGATTGCCACAATGGAGCTTGTGGCGGTCATCTATCTTGGCTTGCAAAAACCCAAAACAATTTGCGAGCAGGCTACTTTTGGCCTTCGATATTCAAAGATTGTATTGAGGTGGTCAAAAGATGCCATCCTTGACAAGTATTTACTCGGAAAATGCGCCACATCCAGCTCTGCATTTCCCTGTTATCACCATTGATCCTTTCATGAAGTGGGGCATTGATTTTACTACTTGTAATCCACCTTCGGTAGGATATCACAAGTATATCATTATGGTCGTAAACTACTTTACAAAGTGGGCTTTGGCCATGCCTAATTTTAAGAATGACAGTGAAAAAGTGGCCTTGTTTCTCTTCAATCAAGTTATTTCCTGGTTTGGTATCCATAAAGAGATTCTCACTAACCATGGAAGTCATTTCCAAACTAAATTGATGTCTAAATTGGCTCTCAAGTTGGGTTTCGGGTAGGAGCATTCATCTCTGTATTATCCTTAGACCAACGGGTAGGTTGAAGCCGTGAACAAATCCCTTAAAATCATCCTACAAAGGATGATTAACAAAGCTAGATCCAATTGGCACAACATGTTGTATCTGACACTTTGGGAATACCGAACGTTAGTTAAGGCTGCCACTGCTTTACTCCTTTTCAACTAGTTTACGGGTTGGAATCTATCTTTCCTATTGAATGTGAAATTCCTTCTCTTAAACTAGATGTTGAACTTCTTCCAGAGACTTCTAGTCTCAAAGAGCATCTTGTTCATTTGGAGCATCTTGATGAGAAACATTGAGATCCTGCCACAATAAACGAAGCCCATAAAAAGAGGGTAAAAACTCAATACGATAAAGTTGTCTGTCCTAGAAATTTTTCAGAAGGTGACCTTGTCCTAGTCTATGATAAAGACGAAGACGCTTTGGGGATAGGAAAGTTTAAGTCTATGTGGTACGATCCCTTTATTGTCAAGAGAGTTTTGAAAAAAGGAGATTATGAATTAATTTACTTTGAAGGAAACAATTTTGTGGAGCCCAGAAGCTCTACCTTAAGAAGTACTTTGCTTAGGCTTCGGCCGAGCACTTGTTTGTATATACTATATGTTTGTACATATCTACCTATCGATTTTAGTGATGTCGATATTTTGTATCTGCTTTGGCAGGTATTGATGGACAATTCAATGTATTTAGGGTTCACCAATGGTCTGATTAGGCATACCCAAAACCTTGCTTTCATGGCATGGGTGATTTATTATCAATCTGGTTAGTTGATGATTTCGAGAGGAGTATGTATCGGTCTTACTTTAGATAATATTGCTGAATATAATGTTGTTATTAATTTGTTATCCGAAGCAATATCTCTTGATATTGATTTGTTAATGGTTTATTTAGACTCACAACTGGTGGTATCTTAGCTGAAAAACATTTATCAAGTATGGGATCCCTATTTGTATCGCCAATTTCTGAGAGTGCAATTGTTGCAAAAATCATTTGGTTATATCACATTTGTTCACATTCCACGATCAGATAATTCCTTAGCAAATTATATTGCTAATCAATTATTGGATTGGCATATAAATCATTCATCAAATTGAAATACCATCTATATATATGATCATCATAAAATCATCTATATATAGATAGAGTGTTTGTGTCCAAAATAATATACAAAAATTTGGGACAAAATGTCCTACAAAATTTGGGCTGATGCCCATTATCATGTCTAAACATAAAAATATCTAATCATCTACCTATCTAGCTCACGATGAGAAGCTAGAAAATAAACAATGACATTGACCACACGTTGAAATAGTCAAACCCAATCCCATGGTACTCCTACCACGTGACGCTACATCTCCTCTGGTCAGTCCTCTATGGCTATCATAGGTACTTGATGAGTCAATCTCAACAAGTTCCTCTGAACTACATGGAGAACTCTCTCAGTCTCAACTGTAGCCCCTTCGACATCTCTTCCATGACGCCTATGTCGAGTAAATATGTCAAGTCTCACTGGCCCCACATCCAAAACATGATCAATATATATTTTAAGTGTCTTGTATCGTCAAAAATATTTTTAATTCATTTATATTAAAAATTTTAAAAATCTTTAAAAATTCAAAAATTGTTTATAACTATGGCACCCCATTCTTCATCTGGTGGAAATACTAGATCCAGATCTCCCCGGAAATCCATTCCGGTGTAGAGGTAGTCATTGACTGTAACGAACCGTTGATCCCACCAAAAGAAAAAATCATCATCAAAATTTGTTCTGGGGACCTCACCACCCCTAGGCGTTTCATCAAGTCAACACATCTACCCATTCGCGGATCTCTCGGGCTACTAATGCTCAATAATACCTTTGGATGAAGCCCAGGTACTTTCTCAAAAAAGAACGAGCATAAGATAGTGACATATCCAAAATTCTTCATCTGACCCTTTTGAATAGAAGTGATTTGGTTCTTCATGTTGGTCAGTAGAGGTGTACACCAATCAAACACATTAGTGAGGAAATCCACTACTAGGTTCATGCATACAGATGAAGCCTGCTGTAGAGTAGTAGAACAATTTACCTTGGCTATGGTAAATTGTAGGATTTTCAATGACAAACTCTCTATGTGCTTGATTGAAATCTGACTTCCAATCCTTTTAGGATGGCCTGGACAATATATGTAGATTTAGTCTTCCACACTGAGACTACCTCTCATCCTTCCAGTAGAAGGAACTCTCTCTACCCATCGCGAAATACTTGTGATGAAATATATGTTTTCTAGCTTGATCCTTAGGGTCATCTGATCAATCATGAATGCATCATCTTCTGCACTCAGGTAATCAATCAACAACTCAAGAAATCTAGTATTTGCCTTCATTTTTGGCATTTTAAAGACTTTTAGCAAGCCATGACCTCTCAAAGAATCTAAGGCATTTGGATCATCCATCACATGGTTATTAATGGCACTATGCTCCCTTTCATGCCAGGTAATTGTCATCCTGCCCAAAAAAGATGTTTCAAATCATTAAATTCATGTTTAAAAATTTTTACTTTCACACGCACGGGTTCCCTTTTTACACAGTCATGTGTAGGGCCCTTGTATATGCAGATTACTTGTATTCAACCTGTGTGTACATAGAGTTGAAATTTTTAACATGTTTTCCTACGGTCAAAATTATGAAAAAACATTTGAAAAATACCAAAAATCATTAAAATCATGATTAAAGGGTTACCTAGAAGTCTTGGAGAAATTTGAATGGTTGAATTTGATAGAGGAGGTCTATTTGAGTTTTTCTCCATAGCTCCTTGCTCAAAACACAAATGACAAAAATGTGAGTCCAAAAGTCCTTTTATAGGTTGAAAACTGAAAATTATTTTTTCAATAGTGTAGAAATTTCGTGAATAATATGACACATATTCACAGAGATTATCCCGATTATACACTAATTGCGGAATACATGCATAATACATAACCTCCTCTACGTTTATCATATATTTGTAGTATTAAGAAACATTAAACATGTGCACATTGAAGCATCAATCACACATATCAACACAGTATGTACCCAGGGAAAGCATAAAGCTGAAAACCCCCAAC
>APFE030836135.1:74812-96189 GCA_000404065.3 Pinus taeda | reverse complement strand
CCACATCCGTAGCTCGAACTGAAGTGCTCCAAGAGAATAAGATAATGTTTATAGTCCAAATATTATTAAGAGCTAATAATATTCGACTGTTCTATTTTTAGCCTGGCAGTCTAAAAATAGACTCTGCCTATATGTCTAAAAATAGAGGTCCATCTATTTTTACCAACTTGATCAATCATCCATAAATAGCATCTTGCAACTCATAGACAATGATCCATATGTCTAAAAATATACATAGTCTAAAAATAGACTTTGCGCCAAAAATTGCCTGCGAGACCACTTAGTGAAGGCGACTTCTTTTCACTAATATCCATCATCTTGTTGCATTTTCAACACTCCCTCTCAACAAGATATGGATTATCTGCAACTCCTATCTTGTAACTTTGGAATGTTCTGCAGGCAACACATCTACCCGGTCCACTTGCTCCAAGAACACTTGGAACAAAAACACTCCCAACTGACCCCTTTGTTGGGCTAGGAACATACTCTGATGTTGAAGCTCTCCTACTATTGAAAAGTGCTCCCTCTCTGACATTCGTGCTACTACAACATATCCATGCATCTCGCATCATTGCACACCTCTTTGTGCCACCTAGCACTATGAAAGACACTTGTGCCTCTCACATTGCTGCAGCATGCTAGCTATGTGCTATCCTGGGATTCCCTGCATTGTCGCTCTCTCTGCCGCTCCGTTCACATCTTTCTCTACCCAATCATTCAGTTCCTGCTACTCCACATCGGGGCTCCTGTAGCAAGGTCTCATCCAAGAGGTTGGGTACCTCAAGGATCCTGCCCCTCCTCCTTGGGACGATCACTCTATATCGCCCCACCTCCTACCTGGAGGTATGGCTGCATGTGATCCCTCAGCCCACCTGGCTTGATGTTTCCCCCTACTGGAGGTCTCTGCATGAGTAGATGTCTCTACTCGATCTCCACTCAGCTTCCCAAGTTGTGGCTACTCCACAACCTCCTGAAGCTACTGCACCAATCGTGGCTCATCCACAATCATCGAGACTTCTTCTGGCTCTGCATGTTGAGAGGTAATATACCCTCCCTCTCAACCACCAAGTCTCTATCAGTTGTCTTGCTGCTCAAAGCTTTGCATGCATCTTGAACCTCAAGAGCATACAGGTTCTTGACTCGTGAACCAATCCGATTCACCTGTCTAGTGGTGATATGTCTAAGGAAAACCTTTCCCTTACTGAAGACTACATCATAGCCTATGTCTTCCACCATCACGATCGACACAAAGTTTCTCTTCAGTCGTGGTACATATTTGACATCGGTCAAGGTAAAGCGAGATCCATGCTCCCTCTGAAAAATAATCATGCCTACATCTGAGAAGAAAAAACACATTACTAAATATGATTAAATGAATGGAAAAAACACGTTACTAAATTTTTCCTTATTTACTAAATTATATTGAGATTTTATAGTAATATTTTAATAAAGTTACTCTTTAAATTTTAAAATTTAGAAAAACACTATTTCATTTTAATTTTTTTTAAAACGAATTTATTTAGTAACTAACTTCAGTAAAAATACAACTTCTTTTATAACCGTCATCTTTGAAGAGTTAAATAAATATATACCATTCCAAAATCAAGAATAACCCTTCAAATTTGATCATGGTTCAGAACCTTGTTTCCACAATATTGTTACCTCGTTTGGCGTGCTTCAACGGGTATGCTCAAATCTTGAGGATTGTTTTTTAAATTTGAAATCAACGTCCAATTAGCGTCATGGATGATGCTGTTCTCCACCCTGTAAATCTTTTTTAAGAAGCGGAAGTTGCACGGTAACCCCACATGGAACCCAACCTCTCTGGTACCCAAGATTACTTTTATAAGTTTTAAAACCGAGTAAATCGCTGTCATGGCCATGTGCCCCCAATTAACCATGTCGATAGTTGAGTCATTCGATGGAATAATGTGGAATATTAATTGCAAAGCAATAGTGGTGGTGTGAACGGGAGTAATGGTCCACACTATCAGTTCAGAAAGTTCCACGTAAAGACTAACGAGTTGTCAAGCACTAAACGCCTGTCTGTTCGCAACTAACAAAATAATCTGAATGTGGTGGGATGTCGCCCACTGAAAGCGTAGGTCAACATTGCAGAGCGCAGTTCCAGCGATCATGTGTTGGGCTGAGCTTCATATGAAGGTTTCGGGGGAATGGCTATCTTGTTATCTATATTTTACCTGTTTCGACTTCATCTTTCTGTTCATCAATGGCAACCGCTGTCTTTCACGATGAGTTTTTTCCATCTTCTCTCCTCGGCCTCCAACTCCGTCTGGACTTATCATCGCTGTAACGATGTGTTCACACACCACGTGTGGTCTGGATGCCAAGAACATTTTACCTTTTCACCTCTACCATCGCCTACGACGTATTTCTAAATCACCCTGGTCTGGATGTCAAGAACATTTTACACTCTCATCTTTAGGGTCACCTGACAGCTAATGGGTTAAGAGTGCTATGGAAATGATGGAAGGAGGAAACACATTTATTTCAGAGCAGAAGCCGATGTTCAAACAGTTTCGGTTCACGTAGCCATATTTTATGCAAACTATTGGCAATCGAATTGGTGCTTGGATGAACTCGACCTTGCTGTGAACTCAAGGGGCTATCCATCTTCCGATCTTGTAATAAGTCAATCCAAATCCAACCATAGATTTGGTAGATCGGTTTATCAAACATTTTGATAGATTGCCGTTATCTTTAAAAGTATTTGGAGCGCTTGTTGAAAGGAAATTACACCTTACTTATGAGTGAATTTGTGAATCACTTTATGTTGTATCTTTTTCCATAGATGAATACATGGTGCAGCAATATGGGCTTTCGAAATTTAAATAACAAATGCCAATATACACACCTGACCACAGACAAAATTTTTGGGAGAAATATTGCCGAGGAAAAATGGATTTCGTAGTCGTTTCAAGCAGACGACCAACAACACAGATTGAAGTTTTAATATCGTCTTGTGTAAGTGCTTCAATCGTTTCAATCAGTGTCTTCTATATAAAATGAATATTTCAAATTTGTTTATTCCAACCATGATAGATCTATGCAGTGTATATTTTTCCTCAGTGAATTAGTAGATAATGAAGAGTGATAGAACTGTACATTTTTCAAGTTTGTTTACCTGCTGAATGATAAATCTGTATATTTTTCTTCCATGAACAGCTAATCACGGAAGTTCACGGATGTTCAAAAATATTGTGATAGCAAAGATAAGGGATGAGGTTCTCGGCGTCTGCCTGAGGCATCTATTCACTGTTTCCCAATTTTGTGTTATGAAGAACCAGTACCTTGTTGCAGCCAAAGATGGTTATTTAGGAAGAAGATTGTGAAGATGGGTAGCCACATCTTATGCTTTATGTATTCCTGGATTCATGTAGAGAAATTCAGATTGTTACAATTGATTGGGAGGAAATTACAACTATTGTGGCAGCATGAATTTCAGGTAGACAAACGCGGACTCTTGATTCATATTTCAGTCTATTTCATTTATCATCTACTTGTAGCTGAAACCTAAATATTTGCATTTACAGGTGCCTCTATAACTGCAAAAATAAAAAAATATGGGGTTCCCCTTTGACACATTCCAAAGACCACAGGGAAACAGAGGCGCCTTGATAGCTTATTTGCCAACATCTGACCTTGTATTCTGGTGAAGAAATGAGGCAATTAGGGGAGTTTTGCAGTTGGACTAGGGTGGGACTACTGCAAAATTTGGTAATTCCAAATACCAAAATTTTAGAAAATTTTAGAAGTCAGAGTTGGGATGGGACTTGCATTTATTTTGCTGGTATCTTCCTATACTAAAAGCTTATTGGTGGGTGATGTTTCCAGAGATGTGAACATGAGTGAGACTATTGCAAATCAATTCCAAACACCAAAACCAAAACTCCAGAGAGTTATGGGTGAGACTACTGCAAATCAATTCCAAATACCAAAACCAAAACTCCAGAGAGTTAAATATCATAGCTGTGGTGCCTTGAAACGTTGATATCTTTGGAAGTGATTGATGCTTCTTGGTGTCGGAAGCTGCCTGGTGTGAAAAATTCGTTGTCTTTAGACGAGCGTAGTGTTCGTAACTGTCCCAAACTGCAAAACGAGTGGGGGATTATTGATCAGCTGCGCCAACAACTGAAGAAAAACCTCTGCAGAAGATGGCAGTGCTGTGTTACAAAGAACACAGCAACAACAGCAGTGACTATTGTTTAGGTTATGACGATTGTTGAGTTTGTTGAATCCTTGTCAAAATAGTACAGCGCAGTATTGAGTTATAAACAACACACCGAAAGCAGCAGTGTCTAGTGCTTCTGTAATGCTGATAGTTGAGATTGGTTCATGGTTGTAAAATAGTACAGGTACAGCTTTATTTGTAAATAAAGTGATGGTTTATTTGTAAATAAAGTGATAGTTAAGATGTTGCCAAATTTGTTGCGGACATTTTCTCTCGATTTGTCGTTTGTTTTCATATTCTTGATAGGTTCGTGGTGATGACATGGTATCAGAGGTTCATAACACTATTCAGGAGAGTGAATACATTAAGATGAACTTAACCGAAGAGTTTGCAGCTCTGTAGAATAGTTCAACTTTTGTTACCAGATAATTACTTGAGCAATATAAAAACTGTTTAATGGGTTGGTTTCATAATTCGTTTATGTTAACAAAGTAATTTAAATTTTTCTCATATTCTTGTTCGCTGCTTGTAAGGATTCTCGACACCACATATCTCCACAATGGTATGATATTGTCCACTTTGGGCCTAAGCCCTCATGGATTTGCTTTTGGACTTACCCCAAAAGGCCTCATACCAATGGAGATATTTGTCTATCCTTATATACCCATGATCCTCCCCACTTCTAGTCAATGTGGGACTTTGTTCGTATACCCAACAATCCTCCCCTCGAACAAAGGACCATCGACCCTCCCCTCAAACAATTATCCATCCGTCCACTCTCTACCAACCAGGATTCTCTGCTTCAATGCGCTGGAAGCACACGCCTTACATGGAACACCACCTGCCTCGAGAGCTTGCTATATCCCAGGTCAACTCCTCTTCACCGTGTTGGGACCAGGACACGTCCATGAAGAATCCGGAGCACACCGCCTGTCTAACCGAGCTCATCCACGGATCCCATCGTGATATTTCCGGGGCCCACCACCTTCATTCGACATTTCGAGGATTCATCCACTTGGCTAACTTCGGGGCATGGCTCTGATACCACTTGTAAGGACTCTGGACACCACATATCTCCACAATGGTATGATATTGTCCACTTTGGGCCTAAGCCCTCATGAATTTGCTTTTGGACTTACCCCAAAAGGCCTCATACCAATGGAGATATTTGTCCATCCTTATATACCCATGATCCTCCCCACTTCTAGTCAATGTGGGACTATTGGTCGTATACCCAACACTGCTATCTGTCTCAAATTGCGGTTTCAATGAACTTTTGGTGACCTAAGAAAACTGCTGCAAGCCTCTGCTGTAGTTGTTTTCAACCAGGTCAACCTTCTCAAACAGCATCTTTCATACCATACTCTTGTAAGGGAATAAATCATGCTTGTCTGCTTCAAATAGGCAACCTATAGCTACATCCTATCAAACCCTCTAAATAAATCAAATAAGGCGACTTCTTTGAATAACGAAACCTCTCCAATTATAGGATACATGGCGCTACTTTAATGAATTGACTTGCTGGTTAGCATAATCACTTCCAAAGTCTCATATTGTTGGGAACTTGTCTTCAATGAGATGTTTCCACCAAGCCCGTCTACAAAACCTGCACATTTCACTTGAGATCATACTGAATCCTGTAGAAGAATGTGGGAATTCTCATGTCAAATGATTCAAACTGTGACAAATCTCTCAAGGTTTTTTCCTTTTCAAAGAGTTTTATTGGCTTCTTTTTGCAACAAACTTGGCCTGTATGCAATCTCCATTTCACCTCCTCTTTTGACAATTTGGTATGTTAGATAAACTTGATCCTATGGTGGAGTTGAGGTTATGTCAACAGTTGTGGTTTTGGGCACCTAGTATTGGTGACTCATGGTATTGAGCCCATGGTATTACATGTAGTTGAAGCCCTTAAAAGGCTTGTGTATTCTCCATTGTAGGTAGCCATGGTTGAGCGGTGAAAGCTCAGGTTGTTGGCCGGCTTGACTGTGTTTTAGCCAAGGACAATAATAGATCTATTATTGGTTGGTTTTTCCCCCAATTGGGGTTTTCCAGATAATCATGGTGTACATGGTTTGAATATGTATTTCTTGGTTGTTATATTTATTTCTCTTGAACCCTAACAAGTGGTATCAGAGCTCTGGTTGGCAAGAGTCTTGGATAGCTGTTTGAAATGTTCCCATCCACGAAGTGGTGGCGCTGGTTGAAGCAATAGCTCGTTGCACAAACCAGCAATGTCCGTTGAGTGATGGTTCGATGAGGAGCAAGAAGAAAATGAAGTCTGAAGGCTTTGCCAAGGCCTCGTTTGATAAGGAGCAAGAAGAAAATGCAAGCCTTGGGAATATTTTTTGGAAATTTAACAAATCAAGAAAGTTGGGTAATTCTTTTTTTTTTTTAGAACAAATTTGTTGAAGGGCTTTTATGGTTAAAGCAAAATTTCTATTCTGAAATAGTAACAGAATTTTTTAAATAAAAATTCAGTTACAAGAGAAGGATTAAATAATGGGATAAGAGTCTTACAGGGTGAAATGCATGGTTAAACTTGCAGCAGTTCAAGTTGTGTGTGGGTCAAGATAGCAACAAAATAAAAACAAAATGGAAATTTTCATGTAAATGGGTATACCACTGTAAGACTTGGTAAGGCATGCATACCCCAGTAAATCACTGGTAAAGTCTAAATGTCCACTTGGGTGATATGGGGATACACGTGGTGGTATGATGAAGCATGCTGAACTAGGACAGCTTGTGAGATTATCAAATACCCTAAGATTGACTGGGTAGGGCCTGGAGGTGAGTGGTGGCTGGCTCACTTGGCAGATTTGGCTAGATTTGGCCAAGGAAAACCCAAAGTCAAGTTTAAAGGGGGGATTGTTAGATAAACTTGACCCTATGGTGGTGGAGTTGAGGTTATGTCAACAGTTATGGTTAACAGTTGTGGTTTAGGGCACCTAGTAGTGGTGACTCATGGTATTGAGCCCACGGTATTACATGTAGTTGAAGCCCTTAAAAGGCTTGTGTATTCTCCATTGTAGGTAGCCATGGTTGAGGGGTGAAAGCTTAGGTTGTTGGCCGGCTTGGTTGTGTTTTAGCCAAGGACAATAATAGATCTATTATTGGTTGGTTTTCCCCCAATTGGGGTTTTCTAGATAATCATGGTGTACATGGTTTGAATGTGTATTTCTTGATTGTTATATTTATTTCTCTTGAACCCTTAGCATGCTATTCATTAATATTAATGTCAAATCTATCCAAGCAAACTCTCACAATGCTGACTCTGATTATCATCCTGCTGCTGTTCCTGTAAGTAATCCGCTCATTAAGTGCTGCTGTCTCATTAGTCTCTGTGCTGTAGGAACTCTCTCAGCGAAAACAAGGGTCATGAAATTCATACAATTAATTTCCTCGGTTTGTAGATTCTAACAATACTTCTCGTGCTAACAATGGTTAAGGAAAACATTTTAAAACTATTCACCTACCAAGGTCAAATCAATGTCCTCCATTTCGCAAAAGCAGCAAAAACTTCAGTAAGAAGACTTAGATCCCTATTCCACATATCAATTACATTGAAATCGCTACTTCATTCTGGTATTTGACTGGACAGTCTGTTTTGCCTTTTGTTGGAACTTGGTACATCAGCCAACTGAGGTAACACCGTGGAGTTTCGTGAATATATTTGTCCCTGTCCATACCTTGATATATTTCACATATTCAACCCAACCCATATCCTAGAAATACTATGACATTTAAATTATATAAGATATGTATCCTACCCTAGCAGGGATATGGAGTCGTTTGAATCTTGACACCAAACTTGGAAGTGCCTAATTCATCCGGTCCGTTTGGGTTTTTCTCTCCACTAGTGATTTGGGTTGTCATGGGAGAGTCGTCCCCTTATGAACACCATTGTTGCTGACACACAACAGCATATAAACATGAAGGAGACCTGAGTGAAATGGGTATCTGAAGCAGGAGCATTTAGGGGTATTTTCGAAAAGAAAATTTCTCAATTCTGGCAGAAAAGTCTCTAGAGTTTATAAAAATTGAGAAAATCTCTAAGATTTCTAAATTATGTAAAAGCTCTAAAAAAACATTATAATCATAAATCTAGGAATTAGTTGAGCAAGATCTATTTGGAAGGAATAAGGATTATCTCTTGGATCTCTAGCGTTTTCTATTCTCAATAATAAATAGAGATGCATGTGCATGTTCTGAGATGTATATAAGTAGAATAAGATGTAGACATAGATGGTGAATATGGCCAAGTAACTATAAAATCTGGCCATAGAGTGAAGATCAGAATATTAGATGTTCTGGTAGAATTGCATGTTCAAAGTCAGATAATTAATGATATATTTATGTGTCTGCAGGGGTTTGTGATACCTGTGTTTGTGTGAACAACTCTGTTTTGAAATGTTTGCCTCTGCTTGAATAGATTATGCATGCAATGTTTTCTGTTAATTCATGTGTAATTCCAGTACTAGAATAGGGATTTCTAGTAATCGATAGTTGCTGGAGGACCGTAATTCTTATTGGTGCGAGCAATGAAGTAGATTTGCAATTTATGGGTGTTGACACTGTTAAAGGAAAATACGTTGCGACCTGCGCAGAAAATGTGAAATCAGCCCGGGGTTTTTATTGTCGTGGTTTTCAGTACTGATTATTCCTTTAATTTCAGTACTGATTATTCCTTCAATTTTGACTGTGATGGAACCGATTGTTAATTGCTCAGGAAAGTGTGGAAAAAGCCACTCAATCGCAAAGGATTTGAGGGCGTATGGGAGATTCGCCACGACTTGTTCTGAAAAAAAGTGTGATAACATACGAGCTACGCACTTGATGATCTGCTCATGTAGCGGCCTTTAGGACAAAGGCTTAAACTTGGTGGAGATTGCGGTGAACACTTCCTAATATGAAGGTTGACCTTTTAGTGGAATGGTAATACTTACCCCTCATGAAAACTATGGCTGAACGTAGGAGTGTTTTGTGGTGTTATTTATTAAGAATAATTGTTTATTATGCTTAGTGTAATGAGAGATAAGGGGTGGCCTTGAACGGTAGTATATTTATATACATATAAATTTAATTGAGCTTGATAATGATGTTTGCTTATTATGAAACATGTTTGGGAGTGGGTCAAACAAGAATGAATTGGGAGATCTTTGCACATGGGTTAGTGGTGCAGGGAATGTAGATTTTGGTGCCATCTGTATCTATCCCATGAGCTTATTCTTGCGTATTCTCACCCTTTCGACGCTTGCATATGTGCCAGATTTCATAGGCAAGTAACCAGATGTGGAAGAGAAGTCAAAGTTGTTATGTAGCTACTGAACTCAATTCCAATTCCAGAGGTGGTACAGAACTTGTAATAGAACTCAAAGTTGTTATGATGCTACTGAACTCAATTCCGTAGAAACAGAGATCTCAACGAATTAAAACTCAATCCACGGACCATTTAAGATTGAAATTGACAGTTTCAACAATGCCAACATCATTCAGCATTGCAATGAGAATATATGAAATACACAAACATCTTTGGCATCTAGCTTTTAGTGTTTTACTAGAAATGCCTGAAGCATTATGGAAACAGAATACAACCTTTTGGAAAATCCATTCAATGCCTCCACTTGTGCAAAATTTGGACTGACACATCAATACAGGATTTATATAATAAAATGTTACTGAGCTTTCACAACGTTCAGACCATCTTATGCTCTGATTGTGAACTGCATATTGCCACTGGCATTGCGTACTGCAAGAATTTAATGACAAAATTATGCTGCCGCTACAATTAAAATGCTTGATGAGAAAATTTATTTTGAAATCTATCCATTCAGCACAGAGAACATTAGGGTCTGATGATAAAGTGTTGGGTGCGAAGAAATAGAAACACCAGTTCTGTTATGCTTAAGAGAATACAGCTCAAAAAACAGAGATACAAGTACAAATGTGCTCTCACACACAAACATACACAAAATTTTTAGATCGGTTGGTTAAAAAGCAAGTTGACACTCACCATTAAAAATGAATAAAACTGAGTAATGATGACAAGGTAAAGGTTTCATCTAGATGCATTTTTTTTACAATATTCAATTCTTGAATATGAAGGGCACTGACGACTCCTTTATGTCAATGGCAAAATAGGATTCCAGAAAATCGGACAGCTTTGCACACTCAACTAATACAAAGGATGAACAATGTGTTCTTCAAAAGACTCCAACACCTCATAAACATTTGAAACAAACTCAATCGATTCAAACCAGGAAATTCTTAGCCAAAATCATTATAAATCTGTTTTCCTAGCCAAAATCATTATAAATCTGTTAGAAGATCTAATCACGACCATGCCGACCATTGTTCCCCAGTAGGCGGTAGATGTCAGTCGGCGGCCAGTAGTTGAATTTGGGCAAACAATAATGGTAGCAGTTGTAGTTTCTACGGCTAGACTAGTATATAAGTTACAGAGTTTGCAATAAAGTTTTCAAGCTCTCTTGGAGTCTTCAACCTCACTTTGTGAGTTTCAACATGGTATCAGAGCTAGAGGAGGGCTCCGTGGTCAGAGTTGTGAGGACTCGGTGGTGTGGCTATGTTTAAGCCTAGAGCACGTGAAAGCTGCTACAAAGTTTGTAAGTGCTGCTAGAATGCCGAAATCGAAGCCTCCAACAGTTGGAGGTGGTGAATCCTCATGAAGGAGCCTGAGCCCAGAGATTGTGAGCGTTACGTGGAAGCTGTTGTACAAGCGTGAAGGAGCCTGGAAGCTGACGAACGCCGAGGAAGAAGGTCCAGGAGTGCCGAGGAAGAGCGTCAAGGGCTGTAGATGCCATTTGAGCAGTGCTGCGCTTATCGATGTGTTGACTGTGATAGCTAGTTGCATAGATCATAGAGAGTTTCTAGTGGAGTGTTGGCAAATAGGAGTGTCTGCAATCTGAGTGTTCGTTGAAGAATTTTGTGCCTACTGTGGCCCCTGTGTGGGATAGAGAGTTTCTAGTGGAGTGTTCGCAGTCTAGTGTCCACTAAAAAGGCTTGTGCCGATCGTGACGCATGTGTGGTGCAGAGAGTTTCTAGTGGAGTGTTGGCAGATAGGAGTATTTGCAACTGAATTTCTGCTGAAGAGGGTTGTGTCCACAGTGATGCCTGTGTGGCGCAGATAGTTTCCAGTGGAGTGTTGGCAGATAGGTGTGTCTGCAACCGAGTGTCCGCTGAAGAGGGTTGTGGCGATAGTGATGTTTGTGTGGTGCAGATAGTTTCCAGTGGAGTGTTGGCAGATAAGAGTGTTTGCAAGAGTGTCCACTGAAAAAGGTTGTGCTTTGTGAAACCAAAAGCGAAAATGAAAACCCCCTTATCAAGTTTTTTTTATGAGTAGTGTTGTAAGCCTTAGTTGAGACTGAGACCAACAAGTACCTTAAAGTTTAGGTCGTGGTGATTAAGGGGAAGTTTGCTAGAACATCTAATCACAATTAAGTTTGTTAGAACATCTAATCACAATTGCGCCAACTGCACTGACCACTATTCCCCAGTGAGCGGTAGTTGTCAGTGAGCGGGTGATTAAGGGGAAGTTTGCTAGAACATCTAATCACAATTGCGCCAACTGCACTGACCACTATTTCCCAGTGAGCGGTAGTTGTCAGTGGGCGGGGAGTCGGCATGAGTAGTTGAATTTAGGCCAACAATAATGATAGCCTTTGTAGTTTCTACTACTAGACTGGCGTATAAATTACAGAGTTTGCAATAAAGTTTTAGACTGGTGTATAAATTACAGAGTTTGCAATAAAGTTTTCAAGGTTTCTTTGAGAGTCTTCAATCTCACTTTGTGAGTTTCAACAAAATCGTGAAATTTTGTTTCACCAGAATCCAACTACAGTGATAAGAAAAAAAGGTGAATTTTTATAATCTGTATGCCGTCAATGTCTCTGAACAACACTTCATATATCATTTTTTGGTTGTGGAAACGTCATTGCCATGGCATTTGTGGGCATCAGGTTAGCATCTCCTGCCTGAGAGCAGCATGGTTGTGGACATGATAGTACCAATTGGCTTAATCAAGATGGGTTTGGCTCTGTACGTTATACACGCATCGTTTGTAAACCTTTAGCCCAGATGCCATGGGAAACTCGACATGGTTAACACCTTCTTTCCCTTAAGTAAGGTGAAAGACCATCATAATATAAACCAAAGGTACAACAACGCAAGCAAAATGTGCAGGATAAAGGATGGTTTTGTGCTCTACACTCTTTTAAACATTGTTTGTCCTCTGTTTAGCCGAGAAACTAAATAGGGGCTTTGAAGAAAGGCTGGTTGATCGTCATTATGGATCATTATTAAATTACTGCCAAAGAAATACAGAGGTATGCAAATGCATTATACCCAACATAATGCGATGCATTTCACAGCTCAAACAATCTAGGGACCATAGCCAGCTGAATCGAAGACGAGGAAGCATGGAAATGCGATGCATTTCACAGCTCAAACAATCTAGGGGCCATAGCCAGCTGAATCGAAGACGAGGAAGCATGGAAAATTTACGCAGGAAAATACAGAAAACTTTCAAAACTAAACATTTATTGCTATCTTCATCATCAACCTCAACTTAAACTCTGTAACAAATGTATTTGTATACATAAATAAGAAATTCAGAGGAAAGAAGATAAACTCATCTGCTCGAATATCTGAATTTCAGAGGAAAGAAGATAAACTCATCTGTTCGAATAGTGGAGAGCATGCAAAGTGGCTAAGTCCGAGCAATTCCTACCTAACCATAGGTAGTTGGATGTGGACAATTCTAAATTCAGACTAAACCGGTCTCAACTAAAACAAATTCACTACTAAGTTTACTTGAAGATAGAGCAACTTTTAGGCACCTACATTTACTACTCCACACACAATACAAAGGAGTACTCGCTTCTTTGTTACACAATGCATTAGAAATTCCTCCCTCCAATGCTCTTTAGTGTGGGCATGAAAGGTTCAGACTGATATCTCAAAAACTTCTGCATAATTTCCTTGGTTGCTGGGTACCAGAATAATATGGGATCTTCTTGAAGGGTGCCTGCCTTGTTAGTTATATCTCTGGGTTAGCGTATTGGAATTCTCTTTATACACTTCTTATCGATCTTCTTGCTGCGCACTTCACCTTTTAGTTTTATATGGAGATCTTATTAGTCCTTGTCGTCAGGCAACCAGACTTTAGTGATCGGAAATGGTTCCGTAGCATTAGTACTTATCACAAGTAACCTAAAGTTTTTACTTGCTGAGCATATTGGAGGTTATAATATTTTGTATTAATTTATGAGCACCAATAGGGTTAATTGTTGTCTTATTTGGCATCTTCTAGAAGTGGGGAATCCATAACGATGGATAATAGTTTTTATGCGTCGTTCATATTTGGCAATCGCGAACTAATGCTAGCATTATGTCATGTGTATTAAATTTTTTGGAAAATGAATGATACGATTCATGTTAAATACGATTCAGGTTCAATAGCATGTGAAGTAATTACGAGGACTTTAGTAGGAGAGCAATACCATACTACGTGGGTTTATATTGGGGTACATATATATATATTAAGAGGAAATTGACATAATATATTGTTCATATATTAGGGGTAAAGAGTTTTTATATTAGCATGTATAAAAAATGGTACTCTAAATTAATGAAAAAATATAAAGGGATATAAAAAATGCTAATGAAAAATTGGATGCCTATAATATCTAGTGAAAGTAGGGGCTTTTTAAATTGGGAAAGTGTATTGGCTTCGTATTGGGAGGGGGTTAAATGTGATTTTTAGAGATATTTTCCAATATGTAGTCAAATTAGGGGTAGTTTTTAGTATGCCACGATTGCACTTGATATATTAGAGGTTCATTTAATGAATCTCAGTGGAACTGATAGGATCAGAGGAGAGAAACAATGATAGATACAACAAAATACATTAGAAAAACACAAAACACAAGACTGGAGACAACATAAATGAAATAACACATTACAGAGAGAAAAATATACAATGGAGAACATAGCCACATTTCTATTACACACAAGCCTTGCCTTGGCTTGGATTGCTCAAACAAAGGAGAGAATACAAATTTATAGATGAGGGAAGCTCTAAAATTCTTCAATTCTCTCATTTGGAATACATGACTACACAGTGAAGTCAATGGATGGTCTAATAGGTTGGGGGTGGTGGAGTGTTGGAGAGTCGACGTAGGATGGTGTTGTCAGTGGAAGTCGACGTTGACGTCTTTATTGGGTTTCACATTCAACATTCTCTCAGTTGAAACCAAATGAAGAGTCTTGAATCAAGTCATGCCAAGTCCTACCATGCCTTTACATAACTCACATTTATTTCTTGGTAGAATCTTAGTGAGCATATCAACAGGGTTCTTATCTGCATGGATCTTTTCCAAGGATAATTGTCCTTCCTCCAATACATGCCAGATCAAATAGTACCTTAAGTCAATGTACTTGGTTTTTGAGTGAAGTGTTGGGTTTTTTGCGGCAAATGAATAACACTGTGATTGTCACAATATAGCACATACTTGTCCTGCTTTATTCCTCTCTCTCCTAGGAATCGTTGCATCCAAAACATCTCTTTACAAACCTCTGTTCTAGCTATGTACTATGCCTCTGTTTTAGAGAGATACTATTCTTTGTAGTCTTGACACCCAAGATATTGTTGCTCCTGCAAATGTATACAAATAACCTGTAGTGGACTTTCTGGTGTCCATATCTCTAGCCATATTTGCATCTATAAATCCTTCAAGCATAGATTCATTATGACCAAAACATAAGCAATAGTGACTAGTGCCCTTGAGATACCTCAAAATCCATTTTATTGCTTGCCAATGTTGTTTGCCTGGATTGGCAAGAAACCTGCTCACTACTGCCACTGAATATGCAACGTCTGGTCGTGTACATACCATGACATACATCAAGTTGCCAACTGCTGAAGCATAAGGAAGCTTACTCATTTCTTCCTTCTCCTTCTCATCATTAGGATATAACTCAGTGCTTAGGTTGAAGTGGGTTGCAAGGGGCATACCAACTGGCTTGGCATCCTGTCAAGCACCTTCTTGATATATTTTCTTGTGACAACCACAACCTTTTGTTTTTCATATCACGCATTGCCCAATATTTGTTGTGCTAGACCCAAATCCTTCATTGCAAATTTGTTGTCCAAATCCTTCTTCAACCTATTGATTATATTCTTATCATGCCCAACAATCAACATGTCATCCACATGTAACAATAATATGAGACACTTTCCTTGATCATACCTCTCAATATATACATAATGGTCAACTTCCAAGCTGTGAAAACCATGTTCTAACATGAATGAATCAAATTTCTTATACCATTGTCAAGGTGCCTGTTTTAACCCATAAAGACTCTTCTTCAATCTGCAAATAAGATCTTTGCTTTTTTCTATAAAGTCTTCTTGCTACTCCATATAAATTTCTTCTTCCAATTCACCATGAAGGAAGGAAATTTTTACATCTAATTGTTCACATTCTAAGTATAAAGCAGAAAAAAGACCAAGAATGACTTTAATGGATGACATTCTAACAGCAAGTGAGAAAATTTTAGTGATGTCAATACCTTCCTTTTGGGTAAATCCCTTCACCACCATCCTTACTTTATACCTCTCTTTCTTTTCGTCACCTTCATGCTTATTCTTGTAAACCCATTTGTTTTGTAGAGCCTTTCTAACTTTTGGGAGCTTTACCAACTCCCAAGTTTTATTTTCTAGCAAATAGTTCATTTCTTTCTTCCATTCTTTACCATGCTCAACTTTACAAGCCTCTTGAAAAAAATCAGGCTCACCTTCATCGGTCAATAATCTATAGTTTGAAGGAGGATACCTTTGTGAAGGCTTATGAGGCCTAGAAGATCTACGAACCAACTGTAGATGTGCATTATCAAGTTGTATTTCCTGTAAAGGTTCCTTCTTCTTGATGTTCATCACTTTCCACTTGTCCTTCCTGCTCTTGAATTTGTTGTTCATTTTCTTGCATTCGTGGGATGTTTTCCTGTTGCTCTTCAAATATGTCAATAACTTTCTTGACCTCCAGTTCACCTAGAGTCCTCTTAAACATTTCTAACTCATTAAATATAAGATCTCTGCTTCTAATAATTTTATGTTTGACTAGATCCCATAGCAAATAACCAAATTATTCATATGCATATCCCAGACAAATGCATTTCATAGATTTATCATCTAGCTTAGTTCTAATTTCTTTGGAAATATGTACAATTTCTTCACATCCAAAGATTTTCAAATGAGAATAATTCAACTTCTTACCAGTCCACACTTCTTCATAGATGTTGCCATCCAAGGCTGTACTTGGCGATTGATTTATAAGATAGCAAGTTGTCCTTACAACTTTTGCCCAAAAATGCTCCTCCAAACTAGAATTGGAAAACATAATTTTCACTTTCTCTTTAATGGTATGATGCATCCTTTCTGCGTCACCATTTTGTTGATAAGTACTAGACACTGTCTTCTCATGCTTTATGCCAAACCTATTACAATATTCCTTGAATGCATTTGAGCAATATTCTCCACCATTATCTGTTATCAAGCACTTAGCAATTTGTTAGTTTCTCTCTTAACAACAACATGGAATTTGTGATATATTTCAAACACTTCACTTTTAGTTTTTACAGGGTAGGCCCAAACCTTCCTGGATGCATCATCTATAAATGTTAAAAAATAGGATGCTTCTCCTAATGACTTGATGTTAACAGGACCCAACACATATGAGTGTATCAATTCTAACAATTTCTTCTTTCTGCCATGGTCACCTCTAAGGAATGAAAACCTTTTTGTCTACCATATATACAATGCTCACAAAGATCAAGATTGTAGGATTTAAAACCTAGCAACAATTTTTTATCAACAAGGATTTTTAAGCCCTTCTCACTCATGTGACTCGAGCGCTTATGCCACCGATCTACTGAATTTCTTTCTTTTGTAACAACAACCAAATCTCATTTTCCTATCATTGCCCTCAATGTATACAATGTTCCATTATTGGGTCCTCTAGTCACGACCAATGCTCATTTGCTAATTTTCCAACCTCCTTTTCCAAAGCTTGTGGAATAGCCTTCATCATCTAGCCGTCCCATAGAGATCAAACTCATGCGCATTTATGGTACATGCCTGACATGTTTCAACAATATATCTTGTCCACCCTTCATCTTGATCTAGACATCTCCCACTCCAACAATATTGCAAAAATGATTATTCCTCAAATGCACTCTATCATAATCACTAGGATTAAATGCAAAAAAACTATCTTTACATGGGGTTACATGGTGATATGCCCTAGAGTCAAGGATCCAATCAAAGTTATTGTTAGATGTATATAAACATGCATCCTCTACTGAAATAGTAAACAACACATCACCCTCCATGACTACAACAGTAGTCTCGCCTTCATTTGTGTTGGATGACTTGTGATTTGTACTGGTCGGTTTATGATCCTTTTGTCCTTTCTTCTAGCCTTGACATTCTTTCTTTATGTGCCTGGGTTTGCCACAATGAAATCAAATGAGCCTACCCCTCTTTGATTTCAATTGACCTCTCGATCTTGAACGCTCTTGTCGGCCTCGATCAATTCTCCTACAATGATCAACTAGAGCTAGAGCTTTTCCTCCCTTGTTTTCCATAATTGACTTGCGTCACAACTCCTCATTCATTAAACTGCTACTAATATAATCAAACTTCAGGTCTTGTAGTTGTTGAAGTGCTCATGGCTACAATTAAATTTTCCCAGTTGTCTGGCATAGAAACATTAACAAAATAGATCTAATTTCATTATCTAGAATGATTTTAACAGAGACAAGTCGACTAGTAATAATATTGAATTCATTCATGTGCTCAACAACTGAAGCACCCTCCTCCATCTTGAGAAATGTGATTAATCTGAAAGACATTTATCTTCATTATAGATCACAAAAGTCTCAGATCTAACATTGTAAAGCATCTTCATCAAGAACACTTTGTTTGATGTCATGTCCTTTTCATATAGATCATGGAGCTTCTTCCACATTGAAATATACATTATTTTCTAGATATTGGTGGATTGTTGCAATCGCTTTTCTATGTAGCTTATTCCATTCTACATCTGTTATTGATGAGGGTTTCTTTGTTGTGCTCTCAATCGGAAAATAATGATTCTTTAAAATCGGTATATCCTCGATCTATGATTTCCATAGAGAAAAATCGGCCCCTCTCAACTTCTCCATCTGAGTTAATGTTGCCGTGTCCATTCTTAATAGAATTCAAACCCAAAAAAACAAGGTCCACTTACAAAATAATATACCACTGGACCAAAATAAACCCCCTTTAATACAAATTATATAACAAACTATAAACTCTTCTCACATATAACACCTTCCCTTTTTTTTCCCTTTTTTAATTTAATTAAACATAAGGAAACCAAACTTAACATATGATAATTATTAAACATATATATAATTATATATGTTTCATTATTATTATAAAACATATATAATTATAAGATATATTCTACTAAAAATCAACGACTATGTCCAATACCCAAAAAAATGGCTTATTGCTTGCAATGGCCCTCACACCATCCATATAAGAGGAGGATTTATTATTGATTATGGAAGCAACTTATGCAGACCACTCTAGCTCCCTTCTCTACCAAGTGGAGGGTGATCTTCTTTCCAAGATCCCTAGACGCGCCTATAAGAAAAAAAAAACATAGTGCATGCAGTGGTGTTGTCACGATTGTCCAGCATTGTCTCAACCACACCAACGACGTGCTCCCAATTTACACACATCTTCACTAATTCAGATCTCAGCATGAATTTGCATTACATTTGGGTTGTGTATTGTTTTGAGAAGAGATATGTGGAGAATTGTTGCAATGAAAATGGAAGGCAACATTCTTTGATCCTCTCCTAGACTACAAAGCGGTTGCAGGGAGGCTCTGATATGAGTTGATGGGAGTAATGGAGCAAAAATATAAATTATAGCAGAAATGGAGAAACTATAAACCAAAAAGTAGAACAGAAAAACCACAGATGTCTATTATTCATGGAAGGCCTTGCCTTGCCTTGAATTTCTCAAGCAGAGGAGAGAATACAAATTTATAGATGAGGGAAGCTCTAGAATTCTCCAATTCTCTCATGTGGAATACATAAATGCATAATGAAGTCAATGGATGGTGTAGTAGTTTGGGGGTAGTGGAGTGTTTGAGAGTCAACACCGGATGGTGTTGTTAGTGGTAATTTGTGCCGACGTATTTATACGGTTTCACATTTAACATGAACCTTTCCTCTGTCTTTATCCGTGCATAATACCAATACATAATACTCGTTATGAACATAATGAACCTACTTATTTACTTGTTTGTATGAATCCATTGAAGGATGCCTTGGAAGCTAGTCGGGGTGGTGGGTCTTTATCTTTATCTCGATATGCCCCTACCATTTTCTCTACTCCCAGAACTAGGTAAACTAAGTCAACTACTTTTGGCACTTATGGATCCACTACAAGGGACTTTGTCTATGTATTTTATCACCAAAAAATTGTTCATTTGGCCTAATTTACTAGATGGATCAAAGTATACCACGTAAAGCCAATTTTACCATAGTAAAATTGCTTTCACTATGAGAAATTACTTAATAAACCACATTTGTTAAGTAATTTATAGTTAAACACATGAAGAAAAATTAAATAAATCACTATTTATTTGATTTTCTTTTAGGAATAGTTAATTAAACCATTGTTCAATTATTATTCCTTGTCATATTTGACCCAATCATGAAAAATAAACAGATAAATCATTAATTATCTTATTTTTCTCTAATAATAATTACTAATTAATTATTATTCTTTCACAAATTTGACTAAATCCCTTAGGAATAATTAAATAAATCCTTATCTATTTATTATTTCTTAACTAATTCCTTGAGATGATAAATAAATGATTTATTTATTTATTATTTCTAAATAAAAGTTTAAATACTTTTTCCCTCCTAAACAAATATAATAAAATATTCCTAGTGGTTATTCCAAGAATGGGATCAATAATATTTTATTATTGTTCATTATTCGAGGATAATTCAATATTTTGTTATAAATAGAAGGGTTTTCCATTCATTATTCACTTTTGATCATTTTCATTGTTGCACTCACTCTTGTAACTTTGATTAATTTTATTGTCGCACACCATATTTTACTGAGTTTACACATTATAGAGGAGAGGGACTCTACACAAGCTGAAGACGTTTGAGGATAGCCAAGAACCCATCCCATAGAGGGGGACTGGTAATATTTATTTGTTCCCTTCACAGGTGTTATAATAAAACTATTCTTTGTATATCTGGTTTCCATTGGATGATTGGAGTTATTACTCTTTCTTTTTGTTGTTTAACTATGATTATGGCATAGATCAGAATTTTGGCAAGTTTTGTTTCTATCATTTGTTGCAGATCTACAATGTTTAGCAGCCATTTATATTGTTGAAATTGTTTGTCATGCACAATCTTAAGTGGGTTCTTTTTGTACATCTTTGAGAAGAAAACACTACAACAATGTAGGTTTTGCATCCATAGGTTCTAGTGCTAAATTTGGATCTAATACTAGGTCAACTAGGTATGGAACTAGAGGCTTTTCCTTCTCAGCAACTACCTTTAGATTTACTTGTGCTTCTGTTGGAGCATTGACTAAAACTGGTTAAACCACGAATAGATTTTCAACTGGTTGAAACTGATGCTGAACTAATGCCTCCATAAGCCTTGGAAGAGATCTAAAGGTCTACAAAGAAAATGAATATTTATATAGAAAATATTCTAGGATGGATCCCTCTTATTATGGCTATGGATTTCGATTTCGATCCAATGGGACAAAACCTACGGGGCCTGCTAACCTATGGATATGCTCGTTTTGCTTGTTGGTATAATGGTTGTTGATGATTGTGCTGGTAAGATAGTGCACAATGGAAAATTTTCTTTGTAAACTATCAAAATATGTAGATATCCAAACAAACTACAAAGTTGTCATCATTTGGGATCTTTTTTCAAGATTGTGTGAGGTAGTTGTAATTCCAATATTTCAGCAACAAGGGAACTTTCTGGTGGTGTTTCTTTTCTTCACCCGTGATCATGGCCGGGACTTGCTTCCATGCAATTTGTTTTGTTTATAAAGGTGCCTTTT
>APFE030836135.1:48523-74421 GCA_000404065.3 Pinus taeda | reverse complement strand
CCTATTTCTCAATAGATAATTAATAAATTCTAATGGGAAATATTCGACTCGACGAAATTACTTGGTTTTTGGGCTCTTTTACAAGGTTTGAATGCTCATTCTTATGACTAATTTTACTCTCTAATAGATTAGTTGTCTTTTTCCATTGTTCTAGGTTTCTAAACCTCATTCTTTTTTTCTAAATAATAGATTTCTCCCCCTTATTTAAATTTCTTGTGCACGAATATAGCTATAGAATTCCTACCCAACTTCTTTCTTCCCTAATTATTAGAGAGTGATGACTTAGATTGAGGGGTTTGTTTCATCCACTCCTCTTAACCTCTTAAATTTATTAACTGGGTTTTGAATAATTAAAAGTTCAAGATAACATGAGGTATATGTTTTTTTATGATAGAAAAATCCCCACAGGCCCCTTCACATTTCCCTTCTTGGAATATCATAGCCCCTTTAGATGACATTTCTCTGTTGACCTTAATCATTTTTATTAACTACAAAAATAAAATACATACAATATTCTATATGGTTAACGATGAATATTACATAATGGTTGATCCAGGTGGATATTGGTGGCCACCCTCCTATTCCACCTAGACCTCCAGTTGGTTTCATCTGTTTCCTTGTTTATTTCAACACTTACTATTTTTAGCAGTTTTTTGGGTCCTGAACTTCCAGAGCAATTTTGACCCCCTAAACGACATTTTTTTGAGGTCTACAGCAGGCCTATGCTTATGCCACAAGCCTGTTGCAAATCATGTAATATCCAGAGAGACCTTTCCAACAAGGTATCAATAATATGACCAAGTTATGACCCCGAGAAGTTGGCTGCCCAACTAACCCCAATGGGGCCCACAAACTCTTGGAATTACATCTCCTGGGGTTAGGGTTTTGGTTTTTTAGGGTTTTCCCTTATTGTTCAATAATATATAGGCCCTTGAGCCTCATTGTAACACAATTAAGAGGCATGTAGCCGCCACATCTCTTCTAAGAGATAAGCTACCATCGCCCGAGCTAGTTTATTTCCATTTTGTTAGTAAGCATATTTCAGTGCTTTGATATTAATTAAATGAATTGTTATTTCTATTGCATTTATGTATATATGGTTATACCTTTAATTTGTTGTGTTCCTATTTTAGTTTGGATTAATGGTATCGGAGTAGTCTGATCTGTCTTTGCTTTTCCTTGCATGTCCCCAATGAGGTCAGGGTATAAGGAGTTATGGCTCGAACTGTTTGAACCTTTGAAAGACTAGTCTCACAAACCTTGTAAGCCTCCCATGGTGGAAGAAAAGAAAGACAAGGGGGCAGGAGATCTTATCAAAATATTTCTTGAGGAATCTCTCGAGAGACAGAGGAACACAACGATGGATAAATTTTCCCAGATCCTTCGACAACTACCCACAAGTGATGCAACTTCATCCAGTAGTCACTCTAGACGCGCAACTCCTTTTAAGGTACAAGTTAACTTTGATATTCCCATATTTGAGGGCCATATAGATGAAACCAACATAGATAAATGGTTGATTCTGTTGGAAGGATATTTTTTAGTTCATGACTTTTCCAATTGTGAAAAGATTACTTTTGCACTTCTCAAAGCCACCCCACATGGACTAGTGGGAAACCTAGTATTAGCAAAAGGACGAGAGGGAATCCTCGCTATTTTCAGCTTCGCCCACTTTTGATTCTTTCAGAGATTCCATCAAGGAACAACATTACCCTATCAGGAGCTATGAAGATAAATACATAAAGTGGACCATGCTATGGCAGGGAAGGGACCAAGATGTGTCGGAGTTCAAAAATGTTTTCCATACCCTCTGCACGAAGTTGGGTATTAAGGATTATGAGTGGCATTTGGTACTCAAGTAGTGCAACTGTCTACACAACTACATCCAAGAAGAAATGGAGTTCCTAGACATATCCTCGCTCGGCATGACATATCAATATGTTGTGAAGATTAAGCAGAATTTTAAATAGAAGAAGTGAGACTTTGCAATGCGAATCTGAAGCAAGGAAAAGGTGCCCCCAAACCACAGAGCAAAGGCCAAAGCCAAGGCAAGGTGACTCAGGACAACCTACCGAAGCCATAGGAAAAGTGAAACACCACGAAATTAAAGAAGGACATGGGAAAATGGTGTGAGTTCCATAAGAGCTCCACTCATAACACAAGTGAGTGCTGGGCCAAGCTGTCACTGATGGTATAGCTTAAGGCTTCTGATTCAGATACATGTTATGACTCTAAGTCAGAACCCGACAAGGGGAATGATAAAGGGAAGAAAATCATTGACGCAGAGCCTAGTGCCACCATGGCCACCACCAAGATCCAGAAGAATGAGCCTGTAGATCTAAAGGAGGGGGAATGCCTCTTCCATTCACAGATGTGGGCGAACGGGAGCCAAAAGAACCTTGTTTCAGCAGAGGTCATGAAGTGGCTGGGCCTACCAAAAAAAGCACATCTGCAACCATACACCATTAAGTGGCTTTAACAAGGATGAGATCTCTGCATCAGCCTATAGTTTCACCTTCCCTACAGTATCAAGCCCTTCATAGATGAGGTACTATGTGATGTTGCTCCTCTTGAAGTTTGTGATATATTATTAGGAAGACTATACTTGTGAAAGTGACATGTTGTATATGAGTCTATACCTCGCTCTGTGATTATTACTTTAGGCATGTTATACAATATTTTGTCACACTCCCAATCTCATATCCTAAGTGTCGCACTTTGTGTCGTCAATGTCTCAAAGTGACGAAAGCTGTCAAAAACAATATATTCACCATGAAAAATGTTTAGAAGAATCCCTAAAGTAAGAAGCTTTTCCTTGAAAAAATTCTGAAGAACTTGTCCAAAACCTTGTTTTGCAAGCCCAACGCTACTTTTAGCTAACAAATCCGCACTGGTAACCTTTTGTCTAACTAGTGACTGGCATTGGCAGTGTGCCTTTTGATAGGAAAATCTATGCTAGCCCTCTTCAAGAATTTTTTCCTAAAATGGAGGAGAAGCTTCTCCTACTAGAAGTCTCGAGAACGACGAGCTAGTGCGACAGTTGAATGAGGATAGAGTGATATCTCCCATTCATGGTTCTTGATCCTACTTTCATGGATATTCCCCTTGAAATGTGGAACCTCTCCCTCCTTTTATGGATCCTCAATGCCCTCTCCTTTCCTGTAAATGGAACCCCTACCATCTGATTTTGGTTAGCTATTGGTTGGTTATTGCTTGGTTGCCTTCCTATACTAAAACTATGCCTAAATGCTACCCATTTTGCTAAGGAGAAAGGAGCGATTGAAGGTCTTGGTTAGGAATTGGAAACTCATCCAAAGGAGCCTTTCAACATCAAGGCTTAAGTGGTTGTATGCTTCCCTTACTTTCTATTAATAATAAATTATGTGTTTACTTTCCATAAATATGTCTCACATTGCTCATTTAGTGTGATACTCCTTGATCTGTCATATAGTTTATTTTAGAACGAATCATGCTATGTATGCCTTTGTCATCTTTGTTTGATCTTCCTTACAGGTATTCATCCACAACGATGTAGAGAGGATTGAACTTGGAAGCAAGAAAATCGATGACGACATCAATGAGGGTTAGCATCAGAGTGAGGTAGGTCATCTATCCTCCTTTGTATTTTTTGATATAAACTAGGAAAGTTTGCACATATTTGTTTAGTTTGTTGCTAGATCCTCCCATAGGACTAGAGGGATCATTTCTGTCCATAGAAAGGATTGTTTGCACAACAAAATGGCAACTCCACTGGGCAGCTTGTAACCCTTCAAACCTCCTTTTTATGTTTGGTCTTTTTGATTAGTTTGACCAACTTATTTGTGATATGTGATTTAAGGTCATTTTGGGTTTGCATTATGAGTAGTACATTCTTTAGAGTGTCAAGTCTAGATATCTCTTTGGATTTATCCTTATTTTCCTAAGTCTTTCTCACTTGATGCACTTTTTATCAGAAATAATCACGCTATTAGCACTGATTTTTTACATTATAGTCGCGCTGAAGACCTTATCAACCTGTTAGCATGGGGTTTGACCATAAAAGTAGCATTGATCCACCTTATCAGTGTGGATTTTGACCATAAAAGTAGCAATGATCCAAAAAATGAGAGTTTTTTAGGGTTTTTATTAGAAATGTCTAGTGCGTCTTGATCTCTAAAGTGTTCTCATGCTCTGTTTGCATAGAGTTTTCCATTATTTTTGCTTATTCCTCATTGGTTTGCAAACGTCCATGTCATTGTTTAAAGTAGTGAAAGTGAAGTTTGCTTGAGTCTTTAGTTATTTGGTCAATTTAATTTACTGTTTTCTACTTGTATCTATGGAAGGAATACTGATTTGATGTTGATTAAAGCATTATTAGTTATTTTGAGAACCATAAAAGAAATAGCATTTGAATTTTCTTAGCTTTCATCTCAAAGTTTACTTTTCAAATTGCATTAGATTACATTGCATTGAAAAGTCATTTTTGGGATTATCATTGAGCATATATTACATTGCTTAGTGTTGAAAGCTGAAAAGTGCATTTTCATCCATTGAGAAGAAAAGTAAGAAAAAAATCATTTTACTTTTGGTGCATTGGAATAGTGAAAGCAAAAATTCTAGTTAGGAAGCTTTGCTTCTTGCATCAATGTTTCTGTTTTTACCCTACACTAGATAGATTTCATCGAAATGAAAAGAATCCTTTTTTCTCATATTAGTTGCATCATAGGTGTATTCAGGTGACATTGAACTTTGAGCCTTAAAACTAAAACTTAATCCAAGATCAACATTAAAAATTTACCTCAATTCACCTAAGGAGCATTTGGAACATTGATGAAAAAAATTTAGAGGTCTAGGCTAGAGATGTGCTCCGTTGTCATTTAATGTAGAAGTTGTTATTTTACAGCATTATATCCCAAGGGTGAAATACCATTCCATGTATGTAAGTGTAGAAGATCGTTCTCCAGTAATTTCGGGCATATCGGAGGTGCTCCACACATGATAAGTATATGGGAATGCTCTCATCGAAAGATTACGCATTAGACAACACTATTATGGACTGCACTCCCACGTACCATTGCATATATCTTGGGAGTCCCCAACAAGTTGCTATCCATCCATAAGTAACCGAGTCTACTGCCTTATATATCTTGATACATCGAACACAATATTCAGGGAGAGTGGATGTCATACGTTAAGTCCTTGGTTCACCAAGGTGTATATTTTTGCAGTTCACGGTTGCTTGATAAACCTTTATGCCTAGTTACCCCTTTTCGATTTATTTTTGTTAAGTTATAAAATCAATTAATTGGCCATGGAAAAACATCCTTCTTGTGGAAATACTCCTAAGTAGATATTAGGTTGAGACTAATGGCAACAATACCCAAGTTCACCACAAAAATAAAACCCCTCGGATGGAAATCCTGGTCCTTTTCCTTCTTTTGGAAATGTTGGTGTTCCCTATATGGCAATGTTGTCCCTTCCTAGGTTTACCATTTGTTTGCCAATTTGGTTATTTTCGACCTCTATGGTTCTGAATGTCAAAAATGCTCCTCAAATTGAATAATATCAACCTTTGGTTGAGCCTAATGTTGACTCTTTGCCTTCTTTGCCTATTCCGTCTTCTTACTCTTCGTCTGGTGAAATCTTGCAAGCTAGTAACCAAGTGGATAAGAAGAAGAAGAAAAGGAAGATTAAGAAGAAGCAAAATAAGAAAAGGGCCAACCAAGAAACCATTGCTACAAATGCAACTGATGTTGGAAAATATTCCAATAAACCCCATAAAGTGAAATTCCCTTGCAAGCTTCTTAAGGGTGACCATCTTATTCGAGAATGTCTTGGTATTCCTAAGATATTAGAAGTGTGGTCCACAGGTTCACATTGACCTTTTTCATTAGCCTCTGGAGGTCATGTTAGTGATAAACCTTCAACTAGTGAAAATAAAGCCCATGGGAAAAAGGGAAAAGTGAAATTTCCCTGTAGGTTATGTGAAGGGAATCATCCTATTCACCTTTGTCCTTATATGGATGAAGCCTCTAACGTGTTGGATAACCTTACCTTTTATCAACCTCATCTTCAACCTATTTATCAGAAGCTTTCCCTTGATCCTCCACTAGTTGATCAAGTGGTGGATCAAAACTCATCTTTGGTCAATCTTGCTCTCTCTAAAAGTGAATCCCACGAGTTTGTTTCTGACCAACCATTGGTCGAAAAAATGGTTGACTTGATTCCACTTTCAGGTTATCATATCTACCATGTAGAGAGTGAAGTTCATACCACTCAAGTTCTTCTAATTTCTTTAGATTCCAAATAATTAAGGGGAAGTCTTCCTGTTTCCACAGTACAGGAGGGTGATCCTCCTATTCCCATGGAATAGGGGGGATCTTCCCATTCCTGTAACACACAGGGAAAGTTATCCCATTTCCATGGAACCCCATCCAAGTAGTTTAGTCCATTTCTTTGATTGGATTCGACTAGAAGGATATCGTCTTCCTTGCTATGTGCCCTTCCAGATCATGATAGGCTTATAATATACCCTTACCTGGCACAATAGTAGATGAATGTGCATATGTTAGTATTCCATCCTCAACTACTTGGCAAGATTTAGGTTCTCCACAACTTGTGCCCGTTACCTAGAATCTATTAGCTTTTAACAGAGGAAACAATCAACCCTTAGGGATCCTTCTGAAGTTGCCTATTACTTTGGGAGGAAAAATCATCTATCTTGACATGATGGTTGTCCAAGAACCTTTGGATTTTAATTTACTCCTTGGTCGTGACTATGGTTATGTCATGGTAACTCTTGTCTCATATATCTTTCGTGGCATATGTTTCCCGCATGAAGGAAGAGTTGTACCCATTTATCAACTTTCATTAATTTGTCCTAATTTGAATCTCGATCAACCATATTCCCTAAATAGTCCTTGTATGCAAGTGGTATCAGCCCACCACAGGTTAATTATGTGGCAACCCGTTCTGTGCTCACATCTACGGATGATCTAGTCAGTGATATAGTGCATCATGTACTGGGGGAATTAGAACCTGATCTTTCCATTAGGTCTCTTGACAAGTATCCATTCCAGAGCATTGTTCTACCATCTAATGAGAACCTCTAGGAAGCTATTACCTCTTATAGGTTGCAATCAAGGCACCATGAGGATATTTCTTTTACTATGCCAACCTTGTTAAAAAAAGAATCAAGGTTCTTGGAGGATAATTACTTTTCTTGCATCAAGCTCCTTAAAAAATGAATCAAGGTTCCTAGAGCACAATACTTTTTCTTGTGTCAAGCTCCTTAAAAAATGAATCATGGTTCTTGGAGAAAAGTTCATTTACTTTAATCGATCTCGTTTAAAAATGAAATAAGGTGTCCGGAGCAGATTTCCTTTACTTATGTTAATCTCGTTAAAAAATGAAACACGGTGTCCTGAGCATGGTTCTTTTACTTGTGTCAAGCTCGTTGAAAAATGAAATAAGGTGTCATGAGCATGGTTATTTTCCTGTGTCAAGCTCATAGAAAATGAAACAAATCCCCTTACAATTTGAGTCTTTGATTAAATCTCATAAATTCCTAGTCGAGTCTTTCACTTGATCTCATAAGTGAACCTTCATTCCATCCACTTGTTAGTAACCAATAGTCTACTTAGGTAAATGAAATGAAGCTTAGGGGGCATGTACCTTGAATTGAGTCATTATGTCGGGGTCATGCAAACTTATCTCAAGCATAGTTTTTCTTTGTTTCAAGCTTGTGTAAAAATGAAACCAAAATTCAAGCATAGCTTTTATTTGTTTCAAGCTTGTGTAAAAATGAAATGAATCTCAAGCATAGTTTGTCTATGTTTCAAACTTGTGTAAAAATGAACCCATTCCCACTTTACCTCTCGTGATTTCCATTTCTATCAACCTATTTTTGGTAGATGAGCCTTGGGTTTTTCATTCCATCATCACCATCCCTTTGGCCAATCATACACTTTCACTTGATTGTTTTACCCTTGCCTGGAGAACATATGTGATGAATGGTGTTATTAGCCAGCCTCTTGACCTTTACATGTTTTGAGCAGTTCCATCATGACCAGAACCAGTTTTTATCCTTTTACACTGCTCATTCCCCCCTGGAATCATCTTTTAGCTCTTTTCTAACTCTTGAAATATGAAAAGATTGCCGAGCACTTGTCATTTCGAAATCGTTAAAGTAAATCAAATAACGTCTACTCAGTATAAGTTTAACCCTTTTCCAAATTGAGATAGAATAATGTAAGAAAAAGGAATACCTTAGTCACATGTGGCTAAGAGGTTCTCTTGAATCGAACTCATAAAACTGAAACGACGAAGGAATTGTCACCATGACGAGACCGAGCTACTCCTTCCTAGGGCTCGTTAAACATACTAAGATGGATTCATCCAAAAAATGAACTTATATGACAAGTATATGGTATCCTCTTGAAGCTTGGGATTAAAAATAAAGGGGTAGTCACTAGAAATAGTGGGGAAAAAATGGTAGTAAACATATATCTCGTATTTTGTATAAAGGTAGCATGTTACTCTTGAACATGACACTTATTTGTATCTCGTGTCGGGTTTGGGTTATCCTCACTTCGTCACTTGTCTTACTGGGTTTGGGAAATCCATTTGCCTCTCATCTGATTATATCCAATTATCACCATGACCTCTGATCCTATGTTGATTCAAATGCTACCAAATTCTGGAGTCATTTCACTGATATGTTCAAGAGAAGTCCTATCTACAATTCAAACCACTTATACCTAGTTTGACTTTTCTGCAAAAATCCTGAACCACTCTTGCTACCTTTGCAAAATCCTAGGTTTCGTTTCAATGATGTGGGAAACATTACAACTCTCCTTCGATGGATCACTTCCTATCGAATCTAACTCATTATCGAGGAAGATGGTCTAGGAACTCCCTTTCAATACCTTGGAGCTTGCATGCCTTAATGGAAGGTTCTTCGCATTCGACGATAGGTTCACATCACTAGCTTTTGATCGAATGATTTTGCGAGTGTTCGAATTCAACTTCATTGTTCACACTCATAGATTGTGCTGTAGTACCTTGAGAGACATTGTCATCATTGGTGGTTTCTCTTGTGCTTGTTAACAGTTTACATCATTGACTGGTGATCAGGTGGTTTCTAACATGTTTGACCTTAATCCATTTATTCACATGGTTAGATCCATACTTTGGTTGGATTGGGATGGAGATGAAGACCCTGGGTTTCATCTGATAAATCCAGGTTGCGTGGAGTTATTAAGTATTCATTATTGTACACATGATCCCTTCTATTCAGATGATTGTGACCATGACGTAGATTCATACACATGACCCCTTCTATATGGATGGCTACGTCCATTCCATGGATATATGCACATGTGTTGGCTTGTTGGGGCCTGACCCAGGTTCGGAGGTGATTTAGCCAAACAAATCCTGGTACTACTAGCCCTTTCGGCAACATTCCGCGGAGTGTGGACTGAGGTCTCACTCGAAGTAGTATGGGAGGGTGCTAGAACCAGGTTTCCACACCTTCGAGATGTCTGATGGTTTCAAGTGGTCGACGGTTTGACCTTGCGTGCACGTCACTACACACACTTTCCCGTACCTCACAGCCTGTGATGCTTCCTCCATGCAGCCCTACTCGGGGGCCGA
Organism: Pinus taeda; assembly: GCA_000404065.3. Classification (NCBI taxonomy): domain Eukaryota; kingdom Viridiplantae; phylum Streptophyta; class Pinopsida; order Pinales; family Pinaceae; genus Pinus; species Pinus taeda. Next base: position 64,788 of record APFE030836135.1, on the reverse strand, counting down.
ACAGTGTTATTACCCAAGTCCTTACTAGTAACCCGATATTAGTTGATTAAATTAGCTTACTTGCATGTGTAGAGTATACTTAGCAATATAAATAATTCACACAAGTGCACACAGTAAATAAATAGTACATTAGCAATTGATATCAAACATGTAATAACTCAAGAATAGATACACGGAGTTCAGATAAAACTTTTTTTTATCATTCTCTTCCTTCGGTTATAGACTCTATTCTGCCCTGCGCAGTCAGCTGCAGGGGTCTGCGCACTCAGTTGCAGACTCTACTAGGCCTTTGCGCACTTAGCTGCAGAGCCTTTTCCTACTCTACGACACAAGACACGCTTTGTACTTCGACTTAACCTCTAAGACTTTTCATGCCTATTCTCTATTCCATCTCTTTACAACTTAGAGCCTCGCTCTATTTATACAATCCCATGGTCCACGGACCATGGGTAGGACAACATTACATTCAAAACTAGGGCGAACAACCCTATGACTCTAACATACATTTCATGCTTGCAATTCGCGGAGCTTTACAACAATATCAACTCAAAACTTGGGCTTTGATCCCCAAAACATGCTGTGGGGGGGATTCCATGCCCAACAGGCCCCTAACAAAAACATTGTGACTCACCCTTGAGTCACTATGTCAGCGTGATGATCTTGGTGTGGAGTCCCTCCAACTATTCTTGAATGGTACTAATGTATGCAGTGCACAGAGCTGCTGCTTGTTGAACCTACTGCATCCATTCTACTAAGACTTTGATGACTAAACTGTTCCCATCCATCTTGACCGCTACATGTTTATAGTCCCGCGCCTTTGTATGGATCCTTGAAGCACGAAGGGTGTGCTTTTGTCAATTAGTCAGATAGTTGGCCCACCTGTGTAAGGCTTCAAGCGACTGCCATTCACTTTTCCTGGGAAGGGTTCTCCATTTAATTTGACAAGATGGATTGCACCTCCATCTGTGACTTCCTTAACTATGTATGATCTCAGCCAATGGATCCTGAATTTTCCCGGGAATTTTTCAAACTTACTGTTATATAGCAGCACTAAGTCATTTACTTTTAAGGTGTGTAACTTGATATGGTGGTCGTGCTAGGATTTTTCACGCTGCTTTTGTACTTGCTGATGAAACCCAGCCAAAAACCGTTCCTCCTCAAGTTCTTCTAATTGCACGAGTCTTTCTTCCAGAGTTTTGCGGTTCGTCATCCCTGTGAGCGTTGCTATTCACAAACTAGGTATGATATATTCCATTGGCATGACAACTTCCATGCCATAAACTAACTGGAAAGGTGTTTGTCCTATCAGTTTCTTGCACATTGTTCTGTAAGCCTATAGCACTGTCGATACGTGCAGGTCCCAATCGCTTTGCTGCGTGTTGCACACTTGGTCAGCGCAGTCTCCAGTATTTTTTTGAATGCCTCTATTGTCTCATTATCTTATGGGTGATACGGTGTACTCTTCCGATGATACACCTAGAACTCTTCTGTGAGCGCGCCGATGGTTTCATTCAGGAAATGTGTTCCGCGATCACTCATTAAGATTTTCAGACAGCCAAATTAGGTCAACACATTGTCAAACAAAAATTTCATAGCCGTAGCAGCTGTGCAATCTTTAACCGGATGTGCCTTCACCCATCGTGTTAAGTACTCTGTTGCAATGATGATGTAGCACGCACCCGTCTTTCCCTGAGGTTTGATTTGTCCCACAAAGTTGATTGCCCATTTCTTGAATATCTGTAGTGTCATCTGTGGCTTTAATGGCATCTCATCCCTCCATGATGGTGTTCCAGTCCTCTGACATATATCGTAGGCCTTACAATGTGCTTTCGAATCCTAGTGTAGGGTTGCCCACCACAACCCTGCGTGGAGAATATGTTATGCAGTTGCTCGTCCTGCATAGTGTCCTCCTGAAACGCCCCTATGTGCTTCTGCGGGGGTCTGACTTTGTTCAAATTCAGGTACATAACTTTGCAATATCTCATCATTGCCCATTTTATATAGGTGCCCTGCGATGACAGAAAAAATTTGTCGCACGCACCACCAATTCCTTCTTCTGTTGGATGGAGTATTCCTTCGGCATGGTCCCTGTGGTCAGAAAGTGGATTATGTCTTTGAAGTTTCCGTCTGCGATGCGCACAACAAAAAGCTAAGCATTAGGTAGTCCCTCCTCCAAATTAGTGGGTTCCTCGCCTGTCTCAATGTGCAACAAGTGATATGGTCCTGCATTTAGGCGTCCTGGATTTAATACGACCTTAAAATCATATTTCTGGAAAAATAAGAGCCACCTGCATATGTTCCCCCCCACCAACACAGGCTTATTGACTAGGTATTTCAACGCAGAATGGTCGGTATACATCTTGAAATGTCCTCCGAGCAAATAGTGTCAGTATTTTTGGAGCACGTACACCATCGCCAACCCCTCACGCTCGGTGGTGGAATATTTCTTCTATGATTTGGACAACCTTCAGCTTGCAAATGTGATAGGGTGATCCAAGCCTTCCCCATCCTCCTGTCTGAGCACTACTCCCAGCGTGATACACGACACACCAACATGGACATGAAACTCCACACTCGTTTTGGGAAGACCAAGATTAGAGCGGAGGCCAATTTCCCCTTCAGGACATCCAAAATTTTCATGCAATCATCATTCCAACAAAATGTAACATCCTTTTTCAATACTTTTTCCATCGGCATGGTGATTTGGGCATAGCTTTTGATAAAATTTCTATAGTACCCGGTGTGTCCCAAGGTACCGTGCAGTTATTTAACACTTTGTTGTGCTTCCAAATTTAGAATAACGACAATCTTTGCAGGGTCCACCATCAGTCCCTGTTTGTAGATCACATTTCTCAATAGGTTTCCAAAGGGAACGAGGAATGTGCACTTCTTAAGGTTCAATGAAATTTGGTGTCATCAGCAAGTATCCAGCATCAAGCGTAAGCTTGGTACATGGTGCTTAACTAATCCGAAGACAGTACAATCATCTAGATGGACCTCCAAGAATTTGTGGATGTATTCTTTGAACGCGGCAACAGCAATGCATGAAAGGATGGTTGGTGTGTTCTTCAATCCAAACGGCATAACAATGTATTGAAAGCAGCCCCATTCTATTGTGAAGGTCATTTTGCTCCTGTCTTCTAGCATGATCTTGATCTGGTGGTACCTCGAGAACCCATTCGTGAACAAGTATGCTTCTTGTCCACCAACATTTTCCAATACATTTGTGAATGGTGTTGGGAATGGGTTGTGTACACAAGCGTTGTTCAGCTTCCTGAGGTCCACCCATATTCTTATTTCTCCCTTCTACTTTTCCTCCTGTACTACCATCAGACTCCCCCAGTTGGATTCTTCCATGGGCTCAATAATTCCGAGTGCGAGCATTTTGTCTAATTCTACGCAGACATTTTCCTTATATTTTGGATTCAAACGGTAAGGCCTCTGCTTAATTGGCTTCGTGTCGGGTTTTAGGGTGATCTTTATCATCCCTAAGTATCCAACGATCCCTTTTAAATCCATAATTTTAGTCGGGAATAAGTCTTGGTATTCGTGGAGTAACTCAGTGACCTTATCCACCATGGCATCATCCCAATAATCTCTGAGCATGGCATAATTTGGTTCCTCGCCTATCCCAATGTTTACTTGTTTCGTTTTTAGTGGCACGGTGATGTCGGGATCCTTAATCAATAGCCCTCGAACCTCGCAACAACCTTCCATTTCTGGAATGTTAATATTTGATGGGTCCTCATCATCCTCCTCAACATTTACATTGTAACACTCCAGTATGCAACTCAGTTGTGTCACCCATTCTGGCTGAAGCACTTCCATTGGCTCCTGGGGTATATTAAAGATAGCTGATTTTACTGCTTGTAGCACATCATCAACAATATCCCACCAACAATATTCAAACGTGAAGGTTAGCAGGAACCCTTCATGCAAGATATCCCATTCGCTCGTTCCATGGCAGAGCTCTGTCTCAGTATACCAATTCATGGGTATGACATCTAGAGTATGATAGAACAAATGCACCCATTCAGGTTGTGGCTCTTCCCTGTAGGCCTTGGTCCATTTCATGGGGTGTGTACGTGGATCATCTCGTCTGTCATACTTGTCTCTAGCCACATCTGCGGTTTCCCAAATTGTAGGAGCATCATCCTTCTGCATCCGTGCTAGTCCTCAAAGCTTCTTTGGTGCATACCCCACCATCTTGTATGCATAGCGTGCAGTGCCCATTTCAGAGCGTCAAAACACTGTTGTTCTGGCACTTCTCTTTCAAATTTGTTCAAGACTCATCCACTTCTATCAACCCATCATACATGGGTAGATCGCTTACCTCTGTTGTCATGCAGCGTAGTGATATTACCATCATGTTGCAATTGAGTGTGGTTACCTCATGTAACTGGTTCTGCCATCATTCTATTTCCTCATCTGAATCTGATGTACAGGAGCTTTCGCGCTCCCACAAAATCCTACCATCTGCTGTAGGATTTACCCAATCCTATTCCCAAGCGGTTATCTTGTAGATACAGTCTAGCTCATCATTGCTCTCGTCATCGTGCACTGGCTCTGTGTAGCACAATCTTTTCGCAGGGTCTAAAGGTACCACTACACGTAGTAATTTTTTCCCAAAAATCATTTGCACTTCTTCAGGTTTATCACTCCATTCATATCAGTGGCCCAATCGATTCCCAGTAGTGCGGGATTGGGATTGCTACCATCGACAATCTCTATCACTTCGAAATCTGCAAGTGCGCTCGCACCTTCGATGTCTATCGTTATTCCATGTAATCTTTCCGTCAGTAGGATCTTTTGCTGGTTCACCATCCTCAATTGAATAGGGGACCATTGTAACACGGGCTTGCCCATGCACTCCTATGTATGCTTTGGTAGTATGTCCACGTCCGATCCTAAATCCAGAATTACTTGATCCATATCATATTCTCCAATTTTCACAGTCAATCTCATTTCCCTTCCTGTTTGCGATGTGTGCTTTCCGAGCTTGCGGACTACGTGCGGTTCCCCTCGTCCATCACATCTAGTGATGAGTTCTTGCAGTTCTTTCACTGCTTTGCTATGATGCAACATCTTCATGCATGTCTCCAGAAAGGTAGTGAGCGTTGAAGGATCCATATCTGGTTCTAGTTGATCCTTACTACTTGAAGTGGAGGCCTCCATGAAGCTCTTCTTAGCTTCCATGAATGTCTCCTTTGCGTGCTCTAAATCGAACTCTAGTTCCTTCGTTGGCACCTTGCGAAACCAGGCACTTTCTTCTAGCTGCTTGACCTTGTCATCTCTTGTCGTGATACCACTTTGGAGCATGATGTTTACATTCGGGTCCTCCTCGCGTAGCTCAGACCTCATCATTTGTAGGTTTTGAGTTGGTGGAGGGTGGAGTATTCCTTTATCGCGCAACCTCGCTATGAGTGTAGGTAGTCCTTCGTTTCATGATCAAAATGAGTACAATATAAACATGATTCCCTCATCGGATTTGTACAATCGCAGGCATAATGCCCTTGCCCTCCGAAATTGTAACAAATCAGCTATTCGCGACCCCTTCCTGGTCCCATTCCACCTCGATCTCGTCTGTGCCCTTGAAATCCTACGCACGCCATCCCTGCATTTTGATTGAGGGCTCGTGTTTCAGTCTGCACCCTATAGGTAGGGGTTTGATCCATCCTCAGCTCGTAACTTTTGCAGGTGCGCTCACCATGGCCTAACGACCTACAAAAATTACAAAACAATTGTTGGTATGTTTGCGTATACTTCTGTAATAGGTGACAGTTATCTGTAGTGTACTTTCCTCCTATCTGATAAATCATGCACCATAGTGTAGGCACCGTGCTCGGCCCTACTTGTGCCTCTAGTCTCAGTGGCATTGGCCCTTCTGCTGCTAGGTAGTTCGTGAAGACTGGACAATGGTCCTTGTCATGCCCTCAGCCTTTGCATTTTATGCACCATACCTCCTCGCGTGCTTCTGGGCGAGTTGTCCTGTCCTGTTTCAAACTATGCATTTCCAGACACAAATTTTTTCAGTTGCGCGTGTTTTTTTTGGACTCCTAGGCCAAGATCTTGTATTGGGGTCTCGTGAAATCTCATTGCAATCTCCAAAGCTTTGGCCTAGGTGGATAACTTCTACTGTGACAATCTCATCCTTAGATGTAGTGTTAGTGACACTACAAACCATGCGCAGTGCTGCCCATCTGTCAAGGTCATGTTGGCTACGTGAATCATACTCTTTAGTCCCTAATCTAGCTCCCAAGGAGTCTCGCCTAGAAGCATCACGATTTCCTTAAACCCGATAATCGACCGTGTCTTCGATTTTCGCCTGCTAAATTCCCTGTTCAGCGCAACCTGGATATCTAGAATCCCCGCGTTTGGATGATCACTAGAATTCTTAATGTACCATGTCAGTGCATGATCCTGCAATGCGCTTGCCAGCATTTCCTTCTTTATATTGTCATCCACGACTCCTTGTGCTTCCCATACAACCTTTACCATGAACCAAAACTGGTTAGGATCTTCGTTCCCTACTCCTTTGAACACCGGAAATTTTATCGCGCTTGCCATATTGAACTATGGTGGTGGCGGAAGTGGTGTGGGCAGATATGGGGGTGAACCGGTGGTGGTGTAGGTGGAGGTGGTATGCACGGAATTCACTTCCTTATCAGATTGATCACACTTCTTGGTGAAACTTTCGCGAGCTCTTCCTCGCTTTCTCACCGAGGCAAAATCAAGAGGCTATTTTTTATTTCTATGCTACCTTCATCTCTATAGATCCTCCCACTCTGCGTAGCCCCAGACATCAATTTATTCACATAACCCGCCTTTCACACAATATCATTTTAATACAAGTGTTCAAAGATTTAATGTACTTATCTCGCGGTCCTTTGAGGAAGCGCTGTTTCGCCTCGCTGTAGCTAACTGAAGTATCTACCATGAATTTGGTGATAAACCCTCCTATAATTCGATCGAGCCAATGGTCCACAGTGTGCGTGATCTTATCTTTTGATGCTTCTAGTCTGCGCACCAATTCTAGAGTCCACATAATCGGTTTATCGAGCCTACACCTTCCGTGATTGCCTGCTAGCTTTTGATCCACTCATACAACTCAGAGGGGAAGGATGAAAAGAAAATTTCGTGGATTTCCGTATATAAGTAGTGCTCTAACCATTTTTCCTTTGATACTCACGGATTCCCGTTTTCTTGCACCACGAACTCATGAATCTTTCTTCCTGTTTTCTTGTGCCACGAACTCGTGAATCTTTCTGTCCAACCACCCTTCAATTTCTTTCTTCGTTGGATTCTAGTGACACAACATCAGACATCCCTTATGCAGATCCTAGTCCCGGTAATGGAACCATTTGTTGGCTTGTTGGGGCCTAACCCAGGTTCAAAGGTGATTTAGCCAAACAAATCCTGGTACTACTCGCCATTTCGGCAACAGTCCGCGGAGTGCAGACTGAGGTCTCACCTGAAGTAGTATGGGAGGGTGCTAGAACAAGGTTTCCGCTCCCTAGAGGTGTCTGATGGTTTCAAGTGGTCCGTGGTTCGACCCTGCATGCACGTCGCTACACGCACTTACCCGTACCTCGTAGCCTGTGATGCTGCCTTCGCACAGCCCTACTCGGGGGCCGAACAATGTTATTACCCAAGTCTTTACTAGTAACCTGATATTAGTTGATTAACTTAGCTTACTTGCATGTGTAAAGTATACTTAGCAATATAAATCATTCATACAAGTGCGCGTAGTAAATAAACAGTACATTAGCAATTGATATCAAACATGTGATAACTCAAGAACAGATACATGAAATTAAGATAAAAATTCTCTTTATAATTCTCTTCCTTTGGTTACAGACTCTATTTCGCCCTGTGCACGTAGCTGCAGAGTCTACTAGGCCTCTGCGCACTCAGCTGTAGAGTCTATTCCTACTCTACGACACAAGACACACTTCGTACTTCGACTTAACCTCTAAGAATTTTCATGCCTATTCTCTATTCCATCTCTTTACAATTTAGAGCCTCGCTTTATTTATATAATCACATGGTCCGCGAACCATGGGTAGGATGACATTACATTCAAAACTAGGGCAGATAGCCTATGAATCCAACATACATTTCACGCCTGCAATTCGTGGAGCTTTACAACAATATCAACTCAAAACTTGGGCTTTGGGCCTCAAAGCATGCCGTGAGGGGGATTCCATGCCCAAAAACATGATCATTTCTAGTCTGATGGATGCGTCCATGTCATGGATCTATGTATTGTTAAATGCTTACACTTTGAACATACTTACATGAGAGATGTTAGACATATTGTATTATGTTTGATTTGTAGGTCTCTTGACAGTGGTTATCCAAAGTCATTGCCTTTATTTGTAAAGCATTTCTGCCATCAATTCCCATTTTGACTTTATGCTTTAAGAGGAATCTGTTATAGAGTATTTTTTCGCACTCCCAGTCTCATATCCTAAGTGTCGCACTTTATGTCGTCAATTTTGCAAGTGTCACAAAGTGACAAAAGCTGTATAAAACAATGTATTCACCATGAAACATGTTAAAAAGCATCCTTGAAAGAAGAAGAAGAATTTCCTTGAAGAAATTGTGGAGAAATTGTCAAAAACCTTGTTTTTCAATCCAGTGTTGCTTTTAGCAGAAAAACCCGTGATTCAAACCTTTTGTCTAACTAGTGACTCACACTGGTAGTGCGCTTTTTGATAGGAAAATCCACACAGGCCCTCTTCAAGCAGTTTTTCTTAAAATGGAGGAGAAGCTTCTCTTACTAGAAGTCTCGAGAATGACGAGCTGATTGCAGTTGAATGAGGATTAGAGTGAGACCTCCCATTCTTGGTTCTTGATCCCACTTTCATGGATCTCCCTTTTGAAATGTTGAACTTCTCCCTCCTTTTATGGATCCTCAACTCCCTCTCCTTCTCTATAAATCAAACCCCTACAATTTTCTTTTGGTTAGTTGTTGGTTGACTATTGCTTGGATGCCTTCCTATGTTGAAATTATTCCTAAGTATTGCCCATTTTGCTAAGGAGAAAGGAGTGCTTAAAGGTATTCATTAGGACTTGGAAACTCATCCAAAGGAGGCTTCCAACATCAAGGCTTAAGTGGTTGTATGCTTCCCCTGCTTTCTATTAATAATATATTATGTTGTAGAATTGAGGCTTCTGTGATCCATTATAGTTGTAAGAAGAGCTTCGGCGTAAATCACATGAGAAAGACTTTTGTCGACGCGTTTCGAACCAACTAGTGTGGTTCATCGTCAGGACAAGTTGAAGACAGATCTAGCCTAGCATGTTAAATAGCAGAGTAGAGACTCCAACGGCTACAAAACGACTATATTTGACCCTAGGACCAAGGTAAAAATTGTATTAATAAATTTAATATTCTTATGATTTTTATAATATTAATATAATTTAATTGCTAGAAATAAGTAAAATTAGGTAAATTGAATGGTATCCCAAGTAATTTATTTAATATGTTATTAATATAGTAATACTAATGGTTACTTGAATTCCAATTATATTCCTAAAAATAGGATGTTAGGTAAAAATAAATAAATAAATAATTTTAATGGTCATAAGTTATTAAATTTATAACTAACTATAAGTATGAATGTTTATTAAAGGAAAGATAATATGTTAGTAAAATTTTATATTCCTTACCATTGATGTAATATCCTATTTTATCTGTTTATAAGATAATTAGATTTACAATTAATGATATCCATCGTAGGAGTGAATGTATATTAAATGATTTGATTAATTTCATGAGATTATATATATATATGTTGTGACAGGAATATATTTGGAAAAGCTAAAAAACGTTGAAAATAAAAGATTAATGAGAACCACTCACACAAGTAAATAAGAATAAGAATAACATAATTATCATAATTTCTATATACCTATACTAAATGACAAGCAAAGGACTCACATCTGCCCTCATCAAAAGAGAAAATCATATTTTTACATAAAATCATAATATTACTCTTAAATAAAAACCAGAGGAACATACTAAAAAGGCCAGAATGAGGAGCTGCCAGTGAGTATAACGCGATGAAATCACCCTGGAAGAAACGACCGGGGAAGAAAGAACCCCTAAGATGATAGGGTAGGGATCCAACTCCTACTCACCTTCCAACCATCATCTCGGTTAAGATTGATGGGTCTTCTTTCAATTTCGATAGCTTCCCTTAGCTTGCGATGATGGAACTGATCCACCCTGGCAATGACCTTGGCCTCCTCTATGCAGACATGATGCTTAGTCTTGTCCACATGCTCTGCTAAGGCTGAGGACCTTGTTCTTCCATGTCTCAGGTCTGTTGCATGCTCACAAATTCTCTGCTGGATGGAGTGCCCTGTTTCCCCTATATAGGGTGTCCCACAAGAGCAAGGAATCAGATAAACTCCCTTCAAGTCCTTGGGGTTAACAGGATCCTTCATCGCTCGCAGGGAATTACGAATGGTTCTGAGGGGCCTGAAGGTAGAGGGAATATCAAACTTTCTAAGGATCCGGGCAATCTTGTCCGTGGTTCCTTGGATATAGGGAATATGGACACCTGGATGGCGCTCCTTTGCTCTTTCTTAATCAGGGCATTTTTGGAGGCTCTAAGGAAAGCCTTCCGCCCAAGCTGCCTACTATATCCGTTTTCCACAAAGACATCAAGGAGGTGGGATCTCTCATCATCCAGCCTCTCGTTATCAGAAATCCTGAGGGCACGCGTAGCTAGGGTGTTAAGAACCCCCATCTTCTGAGCCGGGAAATGATGGGAATCGGCATGAAGATACTGCTTTGTGTGCGTTTTCTTCCAGTAAACCGCGTGGGAGAGAGAGCCGTCCTTCCTCCTAGAAATCAAAATATCCAGGAAAGGGAGGCTACCATTGACCTCTTTTTCCATGGTGAACTTAATAGCGGAGGACTGGCCATTGAGGTGATCCAAGAAACAATCCAGCTCCTCATGGCCATGGGACCAGATGACATTAGTGTCATCTACATACCTTTTCCAAAGCTTAGGAGGGAGACGAGCCGAGGCAAGAGCCTTGGCTTCGAAATCTCCCATAAAGAGATTTGCCACGATCGGGGAGAGGGGGGAACCCATGGAAACACCACAGGTCTGCTCGAAGAACTCACCCTCAAAACTGAAGAACGTGGAAGTGAGACATACCTCAACCAGATGAGCGGTATCTGGATCAGTTAGGCGGTAGATCACCTCCATGGCCTCTTTTATAGGAATGCTCGTGTACAAGGAGACCACATCGAAGTTGACAAGAATGTCCTTGGGTTCGAGCCTAATATCATCAAGATCCCTGATGAAGGATGCAGAATCTTTCACGAAAGAATCGGTGCGGCCAACCAGGGGCTTAAGCTTAAGAGCTAGAAACTTGGCTAGAAGGTAGGTCAGACCCCCAATGGTGTTGACGATGGGCCTCAGGGGGACCCCCTCCTTGTGGATTTTAGGCACCCCATAGATCCTAGGAGCAATGGGATTGCTCTCCACGAGCTTACGAGACAGGGCACCCACTGAGTTACTAGACTTGATGGCATGAGCCACTGTCTTGGAGATTTTCTTCAAAGGGTTCTTAGCCAGTTTTTTATAACTGCCACTGTTGTGAAGATGTTCTAACATCTTCTTACGGTAATCATCTTTGTCGAGGATGACCGTAGCCCCTCCTTTGTCCTCCTTAAGGACCACAATGTCTTCATTCTGATTTAAGGACTTTAGGGCATCGAACTCTTCCTTACTGAGGTTCCTCGGAGGGGGTTTAGCCTTCCTAAGAACCACCGCACAGTCTTGCCTGATGGTGTCCTTAATATGATCCGGCAGATCTCTGATTCCATATTCAACGTCACAAATAATATCATCCACTGGGATTTTTCTAGGGGCAAGGGCAAAGTTTAATCCCTTGCTCAAAAGACTAAAAACGGACGGAGAGAAGGAAGAGCTGGAAAGGTTAACAACCTTACTATTCCGAGAAGACGAGCGAAGAGAGACCTTTCTGCAGAGGTTCTCTTGCTCGTCACTAAGGTCGGGACCTGCATTGCCATCCTGACCTACCATACTTATAATAGAATCTTCTATACTATCATCATTGATAAAACCATTAGACTTACTAGATACACTATTGTTATCATCTAGATTATTACTGCTATTATTAGGAATAATATTAACATTATCCCTATCGTTGTTGATGTTATTATATAATTCTTTATTATTAGAATTGCCTAAATTAATAATTTTGCTATTATGGATAATATCGTAGTTCTTATTGCTACTTGAGTTAGTATTTATGTTAATGCCTTTATTGAATTCACCATTATAAGGATTGTTTGGATTATCATTTATATTACTATAAGATATATTCCTATTATTAATATTAATATTATTGATTCTATCTAAACGGTTCTTATTAATACTAGCCATGTTTTTATTGCTTTTATTGTTACTATGCTTCTTATTTATAATACTTACAAACTTTTTATTGGGATGCTTAATGAAGTCACTAGCTGCTTCATTTTTCCTAAACCAAGATAAACTGTCCGCGCTGTCTATAATTGAAATATCGCCCGGAGTTAACCTTCCCGAACCGCTATGGACGCAGAAGCAATCGGGGAGCCTACCGACATATTTGCCATTGGAATCTGGACTTACCTTACGTTCCTCCACTGGGCAATCCGCAATGATGCTGCTGCTTCCACGTTGGAGACTGCAGACGGTGCTGGCGAGTTTCACCATATCCTTTTTACTGGGAGAACGATACAGTTCCACGGACTCACCAGCGCCCTTCATCTTACTTTTTGCCTGCGCGAATGCACCGAATGGCGAGAACACTCTGCTACTTTCCGCTGAACAATTGGGCTTCGGGACTGACAACACCGATTCGTACTTATAACCGGGATTGATAATGCTCCTGTCTACTGAGATAATCCCACTATTGCTTTCTGGACAGGCTTTACCCTCACAACAGACTACCTTAATCTCGCGCTCATTTGAATGCTGGCCAGAGCTAGCAACCTCAGGAATTCCGCTCGCCGTGAGGATAAACTACTGATTTCCGCTCTTCCTGCTCGGAGATGGACCACTGCAGCCTGCGGGAGAGGTCGTTATCCCATCTTTGTACAGGCGCACAAGACGAGCTGGATCACACTCATTTGCCGCCATAGAATGCTCCACCTGAGAGCCAATTGACCGATCTGAGAGGCTTATTGAGGACAGGGCAGGCTTGCTGCTGCATCCTGGCTGCGCTCCTGAGTGATCTTGACAGGTGGATGAAACCCAAGAACGGAGGGCCGATCTCTGTGAAACAAAAATATGGCTAAGGGAACTACCTCCCACCGAACCATCCCCTGCATATTTCTGAGCTAAGCCCTTAAACTTCTTAGCCTGTTTTTGCCCTCTCAACTCCTCCAATTGTAATGATTTTAATGCAGAGCATGATTATTCTTCTGTGTAGTCCTACTTGGGGAACAACCTGTATAATACCCAAGTTCCTTGCTATTTAATCTGTTACTACCTGATTACTTAACTTATTTGTGTAAGACTACTAATTATTGCAGCATATTCAGCAATCATATCAGTGCGTGCGATAAATAAAACAATATAAATATAAAGAAGGCAATGCACAAGCAAATACACAGAAATAGGAATAAACTTCTCTTTATTATTCCTTGATCAAGATTACAGACTCAACACTGCCCTACGCACTTAAGTGCATGGGTCCACGCACTTAGTTGTGGACTCTACTAGGCCTTTGTGCACTTAGTTGCAAAGCCTCTTCCTACTACTACGATCCAATACACTTAGATTATTCCTCTATGCTTGAACCATTTGTATTTTTCTCTCCTATTCTTCTTTACTACTTAGAGCCTCGCTCTATTTATACAATCCCATGGTCCGTGGACCATGGGTAGGTTGACATGACATTACATTACTTTACAATACTTAGGGCAGACAACCCTATGACTCATCTTATACTTCTCGCTCAACGCCTGCAATTCGCAGAGTCTTACAATACATTTGACCAAAATTTGGGCTTTGAGCCCCAAAGCATGATGTGGGGCAACTCCATGCCCAACATAAAGTGATGCAGTAGGAAAGGTTGTGCATTGTACACAATCCAAGTGACTAGGGAATTGGAAAGTAGCAAGGTTGAATTTGAAAATCACCCAGTGTTAAAGAAATTTAGTGATGTATTCCAGGAAGAAATACCAATATTACCACCCATGAGGGATATTGAATTTACCATTGAATTAACTCTTTAAAAATTACCAACAGTGAGGGCTCCATATTGCATGAGTATACATGAACTCCCAGAGTTGAAGTTACTACTGAAGGAGATGTAGGATAAATGATACATTCAACCTAACTATCACCCTCAGCATTCCCAACACTTTTTTTTCTGGGAAAAAGGACGGAACAATACAACTGTGTATTTACTATGAAAAATTAATTAAAGTTATAATGAAGAATAAGTACCCACTTCCCAAAGTCAATTATGTATTCGACCAACTGAGAGGGGATGTAGTGTTTTGTAAAATATATTTGAGGTCTTGATAACGTCAAGTTCGAATTAAATATGAATATATCCACGAAAAAACCTTTAGGACAAGATATGGTTGCAATGAGTTTGTAGTGGTTCTATTTGGGCTTACAAATGCACAAACCCCATTCATGAGCTAAATGAACAATGTCCTCAAACCTTATTTGGAAAAATTCATGTTGGTTTTCATGGATGAAATCTTGATGTATTGAAAACTAGATGATATCATGAAGAATAGCTCAGAGCGGTATTAGAATTACTGAGGGAGTATAAGTTGTATGAAAAATCAACAAATAGGAGTAACCCACTCCCCAGAATATCACATAGGTCAAGTCCTTAATGGGATTACTAGATATTATCAATGATTCATCCAAAAATTTTCAAAGATTGAGCACCCAATCATTCCGTTGAAAAGGAAGGGAGTCAAATTTCAGTGGCAACCAAATGTGTAGACAATTTTGAGTAGCTTAAGAAATTATTCGCATGTGCACCTATTTTGAGAAAATTCTATCCAAGGAAGGACTTCTTGTTTTGCATTCATTCCTTTAGGGAAGGACTGGGTAGAGTCTTGATGCAAGGACATGTGGTTTTCTATGTATTGAGGAAACTAAATGAACATGAGAGAATTTATTTTACCCATTATTTTAGATATTGCAACATAGTACATGCCTTAAAAATGTGGAGGAATTACTTGTTGGGGAGAAGGTTTCTGTTGATGACAGACCATGGAGGATTGAGTTACTTATTTGACATGCCCATGTTAAATGCTAGATAAGCCAAATGGTTATCCTTGATAAAAAAATTCAATTTTGAGATAAAGCACGTTAATGGCAAGGAAAATAAGGTAGCATATGAACTTGGTCAAGGAAAATTTTAAGAACCCCCCCTAAATTTACAAGTATAATAAATGGGCGAATCTCCATGGTATATAGGAAAAATGGAAGGCGATTTTATCAATAATATGATATGTATATATAATTTTTTAGCGAATATCTCACCAGGCATGGCCAATATTTTACTCAATTATAAAATCTTGTGTTTATTGAATACACAAATGAAATCATTGCATTTCTTTAAAATATCTTTTGAAATCAAAATTACCGAAATTAAATATTGATAATCTAGTGGGTGTAAGATAAAATCCACCCATGCCATTCACAGAAAGCATGAGAAAAAACCTAATACTATATATAAAACCAAGAAAAATTCAAATTCATCCCTTCTAGGGACCTCATAATCACCCTGTAAATATACAAGTATGTTCTTGTTTGCAATTAGAAAAATTACCCAAATTACAATCTGTTTACTCCCTACCAATACACAAGTATTTTTCCGTTTGTAATTAGAACAATTACCCAAATTACAATCTGTTTACTCTAGCATATGTTGGAAAGTTATATAGAAGGATGACTAGTGCAATCAATCCATTCCTTTTAGCCCTGGATTTGTTTCAGTTTAAAACATAAGTATACAAATATACTTGTCCAATGTCTATGCTTTAACCATTCACCATAAGATGTTTTAACAATATAATTTCCTAAGTCTATTTAATATCTTCATTATCATAAAAACCAACCTATATCCATCTTAACTCCACATCTACCACTCCTAGGGGGATGAAATCTATTTATCCCTCTGAGCACTTGGTAGACCCAGAATTAAGATGGATCTAAGATAGGATTTCCCCTTTAAATAGTCTATGCTCACATGAATAC